>PVLD010004592.1:0-25230 GCA_004027595.1 Dinomys branickii
GTTCAGTTTTGGTTGAAATCCACCTCCTTACAACATTTCAATATATGAAGAGCAAATAGAATGTGTTAAGGTAAAACACGGGGTACAAACTCTGGCCAGGGCCCTGCTCAGTGTTAATGAGGGTAGAAAGCAGATTTGAGTGCTTCTTTTAACTAGCTTCATTAGTCATTTCCCTCCCTCAAGCTGCCCCCTAAAGATGTCCTCTGATGGACAGTTTTTCCTGTTCTCTACAGTCTCCCGTTAGTCCACGTTCATATTATTTTGCATAAAATTTTAAGTGGCACAGCTATCTTCACCTCTGTCTGTCTCATCTCTGTCTCTAACCCCGCATCTGTCTATATATCTGTACCCATCTCTATTTCTCTCTATATCTATATCATCTATATCTATGTATATTTATCTATAACATCTATCTACACGTAGTTTATATATGCACTGTGTATACAATGCGCATAACTATATTCATTTTAAATATAGAGAGATACACATAAAGGTATGATATACAGAGAATCCCTACAAGAATATTTAGAAATGATACATTTTATTACACATGTTAGCTAGTTTGTGTAACTTTATTTTTATTTTCTTCAATTGTGTTTTAATAAATATGCCACTTCCACTTAAAGCTACTTCTTTTAAGATTCCAGAGCGTTCAAAGGGTAGTCAGCTATATAATCGAAGGACAAATTTTTCTATATTTATTTTCTCCTTTCCTATGCTATCAACTTCTTCACTATTGGAAAATATAATTCCATATATCAGATGCAACTCTGCTATTCATGAATGTGTATGGATTCATCACACGAATTACAAGAGTACTAGCTGCATGGTGGAAGCCTGATCTATGAGCAAATTTCATCCATGATAACAGCAGAGGGATTTTAGAGCTTACTATTATACTTCTTTGCACTGATACGTTGTTTGGTTTTAGCTGATTTTTATTTATTTATTTAGCAGCACGGGGGCACGAATCGTGTACCTTTATGTGGAGCTGTCTCTCTAGTCCTTTATAGTTTTCTAATTTGAGATGGCGTCTTGCTGATTTGCTATTAGCCACACAGGCTCAAACTTCTGATTCTTCTGCCTCCACCTTCCCGAAAGATGAGAATACAAGTGGTGAACATTAAAATTAATGCAATGTTTCATATGCAAGAAAAATTACTTATTGCTCATTTCTACTTTATTATCACTAATGTATCACCTTAGAATGAGCCTCGATACATGATGTCTCATTCAGCTGAACAGAAAACTTCAGTGGGATGATATTTAAATAACAAAAAGTAACAAAATGAGTTAAAACACGAACTGCACTTAAAATGTATTTAATTACAAAGTTCATTTCCTGTTTATATGAAAACACCACAAATGAATAATTTTAATGAATCTAATTTTGTTCTATGAGCTACTGTTCACACCAATATAATGCATAATTCCATTTGTATTGCTGTGTATCATTTTTATGCATGAAAAACTGCAGCTGCTTCACCAAAGAATTAATTTAAAGTTCATGTTTCTTGAGAAATAAATCTTCACATTTGCTGAGGAAGTTGATGGCTTTACATTTATTTTCTTTTCTTTTTCTTAATAATGCATTTTCATGAATTTACCTGAAAATGGCCTAGCCCTTGATGTATTTTGACTTCACTTCAATATTCTAGTGAATAGACAATAATCTATATAATTGCATTATTGAAAAATTTAGTTTAACAAAGTGACATTAGAAGAACTACTATAGTTGACCTAAAAATCTTAATACATTACCATTCTTTATGTACATTATATCCATTTTCTAACTTGGCTATATTGCCCTCTTGTGACAATGGAAAGGGTCAAACCTTCTGGATTGAACGAACAAAATCTAGTTATAGTTCAAGCATTTCTAAGCAACAGGAAAGGGTGCTTTAATGTAACACAAAACAACTATTTTGAACAAAGATGAAACACACAGTGAAGGACGTTGTGACCTTCAGCTATTTTTATTATGTTCTGATCAAGAAATCCGTGCACTCTGCCCTATTCGGTCACTAGGCAGATAGTGTGAGAGTCATGTTTAGGGTGTGTGACACCAGACACAGCCAGCAAGGAAACAGAGGTGACAAATGCAGCCCTCTCTATGCAACGTTGACCCCAACTGCCAAATTCTATGACTTTCTCTCAGAAAAATAACGTGTTGAAAAATGCCTGAAGATGCCACAAACAACTTTCTAAATACATCAGGTGCTGACATCCTACTTGTTTCCCAGCTAGTGCAACATTTTTATGTTTTTTAATGGTAATGGCTTAATCTGTTAACACATATGCATATTCTTTCTGTAGACTAAATTTTAGAAGTTACAATTTTCTGTCTGATTCCTTCATGATAGACTATTGGATATTCTCAGTTTTGAAAGTTATATTGAGTAATATTGTTCAGTCTTCCTTTAATAAAATTTACATATACATGGGTTTATATGAACAGAAAGATCTATATACAACTTTATTTAAGATAAAATTTATTAGGCCCTTGTTATGATGCTTGAATTTTTAAAAACTGAAGAAAAAGCATAAAGAAACTAACGTGTCTATACATGTATTTTCCCAAATCAAAATGGATAAAAATAGTTTTACCTAAATGGGTTTCTACCAGATGAACTAAATAATATAAAAATCAATCGTTTAGATTCAGATTTCTAAAGTGAATTACTTTGGCTAGAGACCAGAGAAAATTTTTTCTAGAAAAAAAAATGCCTATTTATTGTTTAAATTTTATTTTAGAGCGAGTGGTATATGAGAAACATACAAAAAAGACCAAAGCGGCGTGCCAGTATCACAAACATAAACAAACCAAAGCAGGAACATTTAAAGTGATGCAGGGTTTCAGGACAAAATAATATGAATTACCAGTGGTTGTTATATTACATATCGCTGTCTTCAACTACGTTGCTCAGATTACCAGATGTAAGAGTGGAAGATGGTTCAAATCATTAAAGAGAATAAGAAAAAAGTGTTAGATGACACAGAAATAATACAGAGTTTCACTAGACAAGATGGTAGGAATTCACTATGGTAATTCCATTGCGTATTGTTACCTTTAAATCAGTTGCTCAGATTATCAGATGTAAGCGTGGAAATTTGGTCAGAGCATAAAAAATTTAAGCATTAGCTGTTCCTTTTCAATATACCATCAGACATCAGTAGTTCAGTAATTGCAGATATATATATATATATATATATATATATAAATTTTTTGCCTTCTGCCTTCTCTCTTTCATAACATATTTTCTTTTCTTAAATTTCATGAAATTATAATTAATACAGAATGCAAAAATATTACATTTTTATAACTAATACAGCAAACTACTAAATTGAAACACATAAGGATCTGTGTTACATGTATAAAAACCAAGACAAACTGCTACTTTGATACTCAGCCCTGTGATTCCTGAGATTGTTCCCATTTGAATACCAACATTTAGAACAATACACATTACATTTTCAATATGAATGGATAAATTTAGGGAAAAAGTCATGTTCACTAGTAATATTCTATTTGTCCATCAATATGTGTTACAAATACGACATATAATTTTGTTCAAATATCCAGGTTAAATTATATAACTTACCATAATGTATTCATACAGAAACATCTATTGTACAATTACTGCTTACAATATCCTCCACTACCAACAGGCGACAATGAAACCCCTAGTAGAATCCTGAAGCCAAGTAAGAGTATACACTGCATAGCATGGTTATTCCAATACAGGTGTATTTATGATAAAATTTAATTTATAAAATAATCAATATAAGATATTAAAACTATAGCTATTAATGAAATGCAATTGTAATAGTACTCCATAACAAAAGCTATGTGAAAGTGTCTCTATCTCAGAAAGTTTTATATTGTTGTACTCAGCTTCCTTATTGTTATGCAGATGGGACATAACACGGTGCTAGGTGATTACACAGAGTGTGAGGAGTGAGGTAGACAATGTGACATGGTGTTAGGCTACCGATGACCTTTCTGAACAACAGTGTTGCAATACCATGAAGGTCAACTTGATTCGTGATTAGTGAGTGGACTGCTGAGTGGCTAGTGAGTGAGCGGTTCTCTGTGCAAGGAAGACATAGTGACAAAGAGCAACCCATGCCCTAGGCTTGCGGAAGCAGGACAGACCATGACTGACAGTGATAAAAAGTTGGAAAGTTATGAATTTATTTTTTCTGAATTTTGCCAGTGTTTGTTTTCAAACTGCAGATCATCTTAGGTAAACAAAGTCTGCAAAGCAAAACCATGGCTGTGGAAGGACTACCACCTAAAACTTCTTGCCACCCTGAAATCCTAGTATATCAAAATATAAAAAAATTGGTTTTATAAAATCATGTAAAACTAATGATTTTTGTACCTTCCAAAGGTATGTACCTTTGTACCTTCCAAAGCCTGCAGCTTTTCTATCATTTATATACAGCTTTTTCTTTTCATGTAAGTGGACACACTTTTAATGAGCTTTTCCCATTACCCGACAAATGGAAATTTTAAAAAAACAGTCTGTATTTTACATTTTAACTATCAAAGTATGAAGGTTATCTGTAGGTTTATCACAAAATAAATTAAAATGTTAGGTTTTTGACACATAAAATCTATTATTGGGTGATTTTGATATTTTGGAATTAAGAAAATTAGTTGCATGTCTGCATTCAAGTACAGAACAATATCAAAATGCTTCACGTTATTCCAAAAATTAATAACAAGAACAAAGTGTCTATCTATCTACTATCTGTCTATCTGTCATCATCCTCTGCCTATCTATCTATTCAATTGAAGGACATGCACACTAATACTAAATGATTTTTTTTCATAGACAGGTAAGTAAAAATTAGAAAACTATTTAAAAACAACCTCACTGGATGATATGACTGGAGATTGAGGCCTAAAATATCTGTGCTCTCATCCTAAAGCAGAGAACAAAGCTCAGTGCAGTTGCACACAAACAGGCTTTTCTCTGACACTGCTGTGACCTATGTACACTGTCACTTACCATAGCACTGGAGAGGTTTCATATATTTAATTTCTGCCTTGATTAATTATAAGATAGCCCTGAAAATACACATTCTTGTCTGAGTTTGTAAAGAATTTGGACAATAAAAATAACTTGGACAATAAAAATTTGATCAAACTAAATATAAAATTCAATTTAGTGAATTTTTAATGCCTAGCTGGTTATTTTAATCTATGAGATAAATACTTTAATAAATTTCTAGTAGCATCTGATAAATATGCATTTGAATGATATAAAATTATTAAAACATGCTTTCTTGTCCTGTACATTTACTGAAATTATGTACATAAGTAAACAAAAACTTCTTTGATAAATCTGTTACTATTAATTGTTACTACAATTAAAATATTTGGAGTGACACTTTATATCTCTCTACATAAAACTCAAATTAGGGCTGGGGATGTAGCTCATCGGCACAAGTGTCTTTCTAGCAAGTACAAGGTCCTGAGTTCAACTCCCAGCACCAAAACAAGAGGAAAAGAAACCTGAAGTTAAATCATGATTTTTTAATAGACTCTTTTAAGCTTACTCCAATAAGTTTATTTATTGGAATATTCTATATGGCTTTATAATAGAATGTGTAGAAGTCTCTGACTATTATTATGGAATTGTATTTGTTCTTTTAATTTTTCCAGCTTTTTAAATGTACTTTTTTGCTCTCATTAAGTTTATGTATGATTGTTAAAATTTGGTAATGTTTTGAGATGCTTATTATTCCCATCCTTTAATATTTATCATTTCTAAATTCCTTTTTCTCTATAAATACATTTTAAAGTCTAATATGTATGTCTCTGTAGTCAGTTTTCCTTTCATATTTACCATTTCTATAGAGTATTTACTTCTAGCTTTATTTTTAATCTCTGTATTTTTAATGTAAATTGGGCATCCTAAAATACATAAATCTTGTTTTCTTAGGCAAATTTTAGATTTTTTTTCTTTCTTAATAGTCTGACTACCTCTGTCTTATTGGAGGGTTTTGAAACATTTTCATTTTTTTAGAGCAAATTGTTTTTTTATTATCTCTTCAGTTCATTAGTAAGTACACGAGTGCGGTTCACAGTGTTTACATTCCTTGTGGGAATTCGGTGTGTGCACGTGACAGATCTTAACCCCTTTTCAGTTCTTTTCCCTTCTCTCTCCCCTCCACTGACCCCATGACTTGTTTTTGATTGAATGCTTAATTTCTGTTCATTTAATCTATTTACTGGTATGGTTCAATTTCCATTTGCAAGTGTCCAGTTGGCTTTCTCTAAATATTTTTTCTATGTTCCCTCTTTCTATTTTTTGGATTAAATAGTGCCTTATGTACTAACTTGATTTCTCTGTTACTATTTTTAAATTGTAGCTTTCTTAGATTACTGCGGGGAATGAAATATGCACCGTAATATATAACAATCTACCTCAGAATAATACTAATTTCTTTCAAAAATATACTGATAGATCCATACATTTTCCTGTTTTGCTCTCTTATCATCACACATTTTTAAATTTATACATTATATATGTAAATAAAATTTTACAATTGAAAAGTAATAACAGGGCTGGGGATTTAGCTCAGTGGAATAAGCGCCTGCCTAGCAAGCACAGGGTCCTGAGTTCGATCTCCAGTACTGCCAAAAAAAAAACAAAAAAAAACTAATAACAGGAAATTTTGCCAGTACCGTTAATGAATTGTGTTTTAAAATAAACTGGGAAAATGAGAAATATATCTTAACCTACTCTGTCACATTTATAAGTGCTCTTTGGTGGCCCTTCAGAACTTATTAAGGGTATAGAAGTTTTGAGACGTTAAAGTTAGTTAACTTAGAATTTATAGAAGCACAAAAACCACTGGCATTCACCTTAATTTTGGGGTTACCTAACGAAATGCTTGAAGCTGGGTGTTCTGTTAGAATTTGATTCACGGTGGTACCAGAGGCTGGAAAGATGTTAGTCTTTCTTTGATATGTGGTAAAGGACACGGGTTGCTAAGGTGGGAAAAAAAACCAATGATTCTTACTTTGGAGAAAGATTGTATTAAGAGAGAGGCAGCAGGGTATAAGACGCAGTCTAATTTTACAAAAATGCACATTCACCATAAGTAACATATGCTCTGGGGAGGGGAAAATACATTTATATCCTTCAAACAGCGAAGCCGGAAAAAGTAGTACAACTTAGAAGTTATCAACCTCTCAACTGCATGTAATCTCCAACTCTTTAACTAACGCCTTTGTGTTACGCTCTACTATAACAACACTTATCACAAATGCAAATCACCCTTTGTCTCTCATAAATTAAGTACGTCTCTCTCTCTTGCTAGAATATTAGTGCAGTAACTACTCATGCCCAATGTGAAAAATGACCATGAAAGGTAAATGTCTTGTATCCTTTCCACACTTGAGGCTGCCATGAAAGTGCAGCTAAAGAAGTGACAGGATTTCCAGAACAACATCAGAGAGTGGTACGAAAGATGAGGAAAGTGTGTTCAAAGTGAGGAAGAGGATTTTGAAAGAATTAATGGAAATGTGTCTCTTTGTACAACTTTAAAAAAATAACCATTAAGCATCTTTTTTCCATCACACCAAATAGGTGTGTGTGTGTGTGTGTGTGTGTGTGTGTGTGTGCGTGTGTCTGTGTGTGTGTGTGTGTGTGTACATGAGTGTGTTGACCCCCACCCACCAATCCCATAATCCTTGTTATTTAACAGAGTGGACTATCCTGGATTTATGAATTTTTAATAATTGTTCTCAGTCTCATGTATGAGTGCAGTTCTGGGATGTCATGTAGGACTTTAGACATAGAACGAAAGTACTCTATTACTAGATAAATTTTAGACCATAATGATTTTTACTTGTTTCCGATTTAAAGATATAAAGTAGCAATACTGGAGGTACTTGCTCTTGTGTTTATAAATTTCATTTGTTTCATCACCTCTGAATAAAGTTTACCACAATAAATGAAACTATCTTGTCATTTATGTAAGTCATACTAATTCATACCAGTGGATGTTTGTTTGTACTCTTCACTAAAGATACTTCAAAACTAATTGTTTGTACATGAAGTAATTTGATATACCTCTCATTTTTTCACAGTAGAATTGAATTTTTATTTTTGTCTTTATCTAATGTGTACAATCTTTGAAAAGTCAATTAAGCCAATTTAAAGCAATTCTGTTTCGCTCTCAATGAGTTCTAGTCTCTTCTATGATCAAAGACAAACGACAGAAGCCACTGACAGATATTACTTATCTTGGGTTTGAAGTTTCATTACAATTATGACCTTTTCATCTTTAGAATGCTGGTTCTTCTGTCTGAATTAATTATATGAGTTTCAATCTCTTCGGTTTGTTTCAGCTGCTAAGGAAAGTTATTTTAATCATCTGAAATTTGGTTTCCTGAATTTTTACCTGGCATTTCTACACTTCTTAATATTTAAATACAGGAACCTTGAAAGCCTGCTCCCTTAACCTTAGAATGACTTTGTGTTTGCATTAGGAAGGGTAGAAGTTTCAGAGCAAAAAATAAGGGACAATTTCAATAATCTGTTGATTATTCATTTTATTATTATATATGCACTGATTTTAAATTTTGTTCTTTAATATCTATGATAATCATATGCACTGGGTTTATTTGCAATAGAATTTTAAAGACATATTTCATTACTTTTGTCTTTGCCTTTTACAATAGAAAATAAGATTTCTTTTAAAAGAACCTTAGAAAATATACATTATAAAATATCTTTAGCACTTCCTGTTATAGGTTTTTAATTTGCATTTTGCCTAATTAATTTTTTGTGTATAGCTCTATAATTGTTGACAAAGTCAATATTATTTAACAAATACAGATTTTAAAATTGGTATGTCTTTGGTTTTGGTATTAAGTCAATGCTTTTTGCTAAGTTTAATTGTGAAGGGTTATATGAATCTTCTCATTTGAAATAAAATTGGTAATGTTTTCTTTTTAAGTACTTGATAGAATCCTTCAGACAAAACAGATTAAAAATTTGGCCTTTTTTTTCCAAATAGTTTGAATCATGAATTTGATTTAATAGGAAAATTATTTATATTGTTTGTTATTTGCTTGAATGAATTTTAGAAGTTTGTGTCTCTCAAGGAATAGGCCATTTGGTTTAAAAGGTCAAATTTATGGCCATGGAGATGGTTTTCTGTCTTTGTAACTCTTGATAGAGTTATACCAACTTTGGGCTGTCTAAGAAAACTTCTGCTTACTTTTATTCTATTAATAGTAAATTTTCAGTTTTACTCTCTTTTTCATAATTTCCTTCATCTGATTTGTTCTTTTTTTATGTTTCTTTTTTTTTTTTTACCTTGACAGTATGGTGTAATGATTGAGACCTCTTTTTCCCCTGATTTCCTTTATGAGATTTGCTCTGAATATGTTTTAACTGCATCACATATATTTGATAATTTGTATTTTCAGTTTTGTTGCATTTAAAATATTTTTCCAACTTCTGTGAGAACTTATTTTTGACCAGTGAGTTGTTTAAAAATATTTTATGCAACTTTGTTTTTTAATTTTACAAATAAAAGAATGAAAACATACTAAGAAACACCCATATAATTACAAAATATCACAGAAACAACACAAGCAATACAATATTTCGGACAAAGTGATAGGAAATTAACAATTGTTGTATTACATGTTGACATCTTCAAATTGCTTACTCAGGTAAACAAATAGATATGTAAGATTGATCAAAAAATTAAGCATTAACTGTTCCTTTTAATAAAGCAATAGAAGTCACTAGTACAACGTTAGCTTTCGTATGTATATATATATATATATATATATATATGTGTGTGTGTATGTGTATATATATATAATTTTTCCTTCTTTCTTTTCTCTGTTCCCTCATCCCAGTTCTTTAATTTTGAGCAGTTTCCTTACCTTTCACAGTCTCTATCATATCTCCACATTTTTATTCACTCTTTCAGGTTCTGTAACTTTAGAGTTTTGGGAGTGGGTTTGTTTTTTTCTTTTCAATTTGGAATTTATTTCTAGCATGGTTACATAACATCAACTACATAATTTGAAGTATATAAATTTTTTAAAATTGATACTTATGGTCAAGAATATTATCTGTTTGACAAATTGGCTAAGTTCATTTGACAAGAATGTGCATTTAGCTGTTGTGAGGTGAACTGATTAACAAATATTTGGCTAAATTATTTGATACTACTGTCCAGACATTTTATGTACTTGTTGATTTACATTTACTTTACTAAATACTAAAATAACTGTTCAAGTCTTTAATGTAATTACAGATTTGTCAGGGTTTTCTTTCTGTAGTATCATTTTTTTATGTGGTTTAAGATACAATATTTGTTATACCCACAAGTATATTTTAAATAACTGATATTCTATTTAGTGTGAATAGTCCTCTTTATCCCTGATAAATTTTTTGTTCTTAAGTCTATATTTTGGTATATTGATATATGCACTACAGCTTTACCCTGAGTATTGCTTTTATGGTGTATTTTTTAATTTGTGGCCTAATATGTTTTAATGTGTAAGCTATTTCTATTTAGTCTAGTTTAATGCTACCATTGTTTAGTTTCTTTTTTGTTCCTTTCTACTTTCTGGTCATCCACTGTATTACTTGACAATATCTAATATTTGATTATAATTAGTTTCCTTTTTTCTTATATCTGTTTACATTATATAAGATGATTTTTAGTATTTCTTTGAGGAATTATAATGTTTTTGGTAGTTTTCCTATAAAATTTTAAAACTTCAATTCCTGTAAAATATAAAAACCCTAGACATATAATACTTAATTCTAACTACTTTATGCTTGGTTATGATATAAATTATACAATATATATTAAACTCTCTGAACATATTTAAATTAACTGTCTTTCAACATGTATAAATACTTTAAAGAATTCCAAAGGAGAAAAATATACTATTATACTTCTAAAGATAAAATATTTCATTATATTAACTTTCGTTAATGTCTTTTGATCTTTCTTCATTCCTAAAATTTCCAGTTTTCCTTTGGTGTACTTTTATTTTAAAGAAAATTGTATGGATTATTTCTTAGAACCAATTCTTCTATTTTCTTGATTTGATAGTGTCTGTATCACTTTCATCATTAAAGATATTTTTATTTTATGTTGAATTGTGAGCCAACAATTACTTTTCCTCAGCATTTAAAAGATATTCCTAGCAGTTTTACAGGATAAAAGAAAAATTCCTCATGTTGTCTTTATATATGCCTGCACACACAAGCACACATACACTGAGTCTTCCTCTTTTGCATATGAAGCAGGGTATTTTTATGGAACTGAATGGAGTTATAACCTGTCTTCTTTACCTTACTCTCATTGCTGAGACAAAATACCTGATTCTCACAATTGAGGAAGAAAAGGTTTATTTAGCTCACAGTTTGTGGAGATTTCAAAACATACTTGGCTGGCTTCAAGCAGAGTGGCACATGCCAAAGGCAACAGTTCAAGGTGGTGGAACACAGCAAAAGCAACAAGAGGAAAAAGGGAGCAGCAGTGGAGAGGGCAAGGTTCTTTCCCTTACTTATACTGTAGGCAGACTAGCCACCCCAGGGCAGGAATAGCACTCACACACATCACCCCAGCCTTGGACTATGGATCAATCATAAACTGCAGAATCCTGTTCCATGACTGCATGAAGCTTTGGGTGGTAATGCAGACACAAACCGTAACACATCCTCTTGACCCCTTGTCTTGGTTACTTTTTTCTTGTTGCTGAGACAAAATACCCAACGCCCATAATGAAGGAAGGAAAGGTTTATTTAGCTTACATTTTCTGGAGGTTTCAGTCCACACTTGGCTGGATCTGAGGCAGAGTGGCCCATGGCAAGAAGGCAAGGTTCATGGCAGTACAGCACAGCAAAGACAGCCAGCAAAAGGGAGGAGTGGCTGCAAGCAGCCTCTTTTCTTCTCTTACATTGTAAACAGGCTAACCGTACCCAGGGGGAATGTAGCTCTCACACAGTCTCCATGCCCTCCTCTTCCACAGGCTCAGGATGGGTACAAAGTAAGCACCCTGGCTTCCTGCTGAATCACTCAGCCAAACCTCTAGACTCCCCAAGTTGACACAATGTATCAACCATAGCATTCCACCCCTTGTCAACTTGGCAACCAGACACATTTCCTCAAACCAGTTTCCAGATACAAAGACATGCTTATATTAGAACCATAACTTTTTGCCCCCATACAAATGAAAATTAAACACTTCCAAAATTTAAAGCACAAAATAAACATTACCATTCCAAAAGGTACAAACAGGGGGACACAGAGCATTGGGACCAAAGCAAGTCCAAAATCCAGCAGGGCTAACATTGTGTCTTGTAATTCCACATGCAGCATCTGAAGTAACTTGGGGTACACTGTGAGATCGAAGGGGTTTGCATGAGTCCACCCCTATGGCACTTTCTGGTGGTTATAGCTCCCATGGCTTCTATCTTAGGCTTGCTTTTCTCCCTCTTTGCAGCTTTCCTTAGATGAGCCACGGTCCTGTCTTTTCTAAGCTTCTGAGGTCTACAGGGCACCTTTGGCTTCACACTCACAGCTTTACACACTGCCCTCTCCACAGCACACAGCCTGGCCTCCCAGGCCTTCTGAAATCTGGGTGGTAACCTCTTTAACCTCAGAACTCTTGCATTTTCCTTGCACCTAAAGCCAGGGTCACATGGATGATGCCAAGGTCTGCTGCCACCTGGAGCAGTAGCCAAACTTTCCTCTCTCTTAGCCATAGGGGTTGAATGCCTGCATCACTGGGCACACTGAATCCAATGCTGAGGAACAAATTCTCTATGCCGCAGCCATTCTGGAACCTGGTGTGGGCTCTGCTGTCATTCTGGAACATGGCACTCTTTGGCTTCCTTCTCAAGGCGAGGTCTTTCACCTTTGCAGTTTTCAGGCTGCAAAGGGTGGAGTCTTGCTTCTTGTGATGCCCTTAGGCCATCTTGTCCATTTTCTTGTTGCTTCATAGCAATAGAGATCTCCTCAGCCTTATCTTTGCAGTCCACAGCTTTACTGGTGCTTCCTTTCTGGCCAAACTCACAACATTTTAAATCATCCTGCTGGACTCTTTGCTCTTGATTGTCAATATAAATCTGGCTAAAATCCCCCAACAATAGCCATGCCACTGCCCCAACATTCGACTGCCTTGAAATTTCTTTTGCCAGATTAATCAGTTCACTGCCGCCCTTATTCTCAGTCTTAGGCAAAGTCTTTGGATACAAGCAAAATGTAGACAAACTTTCTGTCAAGCCATAACATACATCATCTGGAGTCCAACAACCAGTGCAATCCTTCTTCCCAACAGAAACCTCCTGAACGTGGTCTTTACCGGCAGGATTTCTATCAGCCTTCTGGTCTTCCAAGCTCTGACCAGACATCTCCAATCCTTTCCAAACTCTTCCCACAAGCAGTTTCCAAAGGCTCTTGAACCACATGGTCAGGTATAGTCACAGCAACGACCCCACTCCATTGGTACCAAATTCTGTCCTGGTTACTTTTTTGTCATTGCTGAGACAAAATAACCAAAGCCCAAAATGAAGGAAGGAAAGGTTTATTTAGCTTACATTTTCTGGAGGTTTCTGTCCATACTTGGCTGGTTCTGAGGCAGAGTGGCACATGGCAGAGGGCAACAGTTCATGTCAGCAGAGCACAGCAAAAATAACGAGCAAAAAGGGAGAAATGGCTGCAAACAGCCTCTTTTCTTCCCTTACATTATAAACAGGCTAATCCCATCCAGGGGGAGTGTAATTCTCACACAGTCTCCATGCCCTCCTCTTCCACAGCCTCAGGATATATACAAAGTAAGCACCCTGGCTTTCTGCTGAATCACTCAGCCAAACCTCTAGACTCCCCAAGTTGACACAATATATCAACTATAGCTCCCCTCAAAGTCTCAAATAAATCCCTTTATGCAAAGGCATTTTAGTCCATCTCTATGAGTTGCCAAATCATAAAAGTTTCAGCATTGCTGAAGATTCCAAGTCACAAGTATCCTCTGAGATGTAAGGCAAATTCTTAGCTGTGAGCTCTTATACAAATGAAGACAAAGTTAAACACTTCCAGCACTCAATGGTGCAAGATAAACATTACCATTCCAAAAGGTTCAAAGAGGGGGATACAAAGCATTGGGAACAAAGTGAGTCCAAAATCCAGCAGGGCAAACATTAAGTCCTGTACTTTCATGTGGAACATCCTAAGAAATCTGTGGTAAACTGTGAACCCCAAATGACTTGCATGACTATGTCCCTGTGGCACTTGTGGTTGTCGCTCCCATGGCTTCTCTCTTGGACCCGTTTTGATTCCTCTTTGCAGCTTTCCCCAGACAAGCCACACTCCTGGCTTTTTCAACCTTCTGAGGTCTCCACTGCACTTTAGGTTTCTCACTGACAGCTTTGTATACTTCCATCTCAGGGCCACACTGCCTGGCCTCCCAGACCTTCTAAAATCTAGGCAAAAGCCTTCTTAACCTCAGAACTCTTGCATTCTGTATGTGCCTAAAACTAGTGCCACATGGACAATGCCAAAGTCTGCTGCCAGACGGAGCAGTAACTAGGATTTCTTCTCTCTTAGCTGTCAGGGTTGAGTGCCGAGATCACTGAGTACTCTCAAGTTCATTCTGAGGTACAAATTCTCTATGCCTTCACCATACTGGAACATGGTACTCTGCAGCTTTGTGCTCAAAGCAAGAGTTTCATGTTGCAGTTTTGAGCCTGCAAAGAGTGGAGACTTGATGCTTCTTGTGATGCCATCAGGCCATTTTTATATTCTGCTGTTCCTTCTCAGAAATCAAGATCTCCTCGGGTCTATCTTTATAATCCACATCTTTACTGGAGCTTCCTTTCTGACCAAACTCACAACATTTTAAATCATCCTGCTGGGCTCTTTGCTCTTGACTATCAACATGAATCTGTCTAAAAGCCCCCAACAATAGCCATGCTACTACCTCAATATTCTACTGCCTTGAATTTTCTTCTGCCAGATTAATCAGTCCATTGCTCCTAATCTTAGTCTTGGGCAAAGTCTCTGGGCATGAGCAAAATGCAGAAAAAATTTCTGCCAAGCCACAGCACATATCATCTAGAGCCCAACAACTAACGCAGTCTTCCTTCCCAGCAGAAATTTACTGAACCTGGTCTTTACTGATAGAATTTCTATCAGCCTTCTGGTCTTCTGAGCTCTGACCAGAATCTCGCATTCAGAATAGCTGAAGGCATTTCAGCTCTATTCTGTCAGATGACATCTCCGAACCTTTCCAAACACACACACAAGCTATCCAAAGGTTCTTGAACCACATAGTCAGGTATAATCACAGCAACGACCCCACTTCTCTGGTACCAAATTCATCCTAGTTAATTTTCTCGCATTGCTGAGACAAAATACCCAACATACAGAATTAAGGAAAGAAAAGTTTATTTAACCCATAGTTTGTGGAGGTTTCAGTGTATGATCAACTGGCTGCAAGGCAGAGTGATACATGGCAAAGGGCAACAGTCATGGGCAGAAGACAGCAAAAGCAACAAGATAAAAAAGAGAGGGGCAAGTGGGAAGAGAAAGCCTCTGTCCCTCCTTTACACTGTATGCAGGCTGCCCACCCCGGAGCAAGTGTAGCACTCTGACCTGTAATCCCAGCATTAGGCCATCAATGAGCCTTAAACTCTAAAAGCCTGTCCCATGACTGCATGTGGAGTGGGAGGACATCCATATACAAACCCTAACATAACCCAAATCAAAATCCTTCTCTACGTTTTGCACGTGTTACACTTTTGTGCCACTTGAGGGTGTGCCTAGCACTGATGTGTCAGTACATGTATACAATTAAAGATCCCTTTCTCCAGCTCCTTCCTTATGGGGGATTCTCCGATTTTGTTTGGTCCCCAATGGACTACTTGCACAAGCCTTTGGCCTGAAACACTAGATTATTTCAAAGTTCACTTTCAAACACTACTCCAAAATTCTCTATGACTGTCATTTCCCATCATAATAAGACAGAGTAAAAGAGAAAAATTAATGGAGTTCTCCCCCTTCCCCTTCCCCTCACTTAAGCAAAGTCACATTTACACATGGTTCTATTTGAAGAACTTGCCGTTTACTGATTCTTAGTGTCTGTGCTGCTAACTGAGCAGCACAAGGGCTGCTCATTGAATGGGCCTGGCTATATCACAGGGCTGCTGAAGATAAATAAAATGGTTGTGATATAGTAAATATATGAATCCCAACCTGGTAGCTATCAAATGTGCTGAGTTCATGAAGTCATAACATGGAGGCAGGAAGTTATAAACCAAAGGAGGAAGTTAGGAGAATTTTATTGGAAAGAAAGAAGAAAAAGAATAGCTCCTAAATTTCCAAGAGTGGTCCCAAATGGGTGGCAACTGAGGCCCTTCATGAAGGGCAACTTATACATCAAAATTACAGACAGTAAAACATGGGTCAAGCTATAATCAATCTAAAGGGCTACAAGTATAGTCATTTAGGTAATATTGATCCAGTAGGGAAAGTAGTCACATAATACTATATGGAAGGGTCAGAAATTCTTGAGAAGTGAGGGGAGCATGGAGCCAGATGGTCTGGTCCCCCACCTAGGTGCATGATGCCTATCTGGCTATACTGGAGTAGGTGGTGCTAACTACAGAATAATCTCAAGCTGTTGCTATCTCTATGCATGGAAGTGTACAGGTTTGGCTATTGTTCTTCTATTTGGAGGCCAGGCTTTCTTCAGATTTGCCTTCAGCCATCATTCTGATGTCTCTATTTTTGTGCTGACTTCCTTGAGATCCCAATCCCTCTCTGAGAGTGTATTGATTTCCATCCAGCTTGGCTGTCCATAATAGTAGGTTTCCCCTCTCTCCCTGGTGGAAGGGGCCTTGTTCCCTGTCATGTAGCTACAAAGATATGTTTTTCTGTATGTTTGTTCTGTACAGTTTCTTTCTGGAAAGGTTTTTAAATCAAAGTCTGGGAGATAAAGCAGAAAGAGACCAGATGCTTTCACATACATATTTCTTTAAGTTTTTATAGTCTTGCAATTCTGTGTCTACTATATTCTTTCCAGAGTTCTCAGGAAGTACTTACTTGTGAGTATTATGTTCACATTTTAGTTTGAATAACTGAGAAGATAGCCTATATAGTATTTAACATATCTTGTCTTTAATCAGAACCTTATTACCATTATCAAGCATATATTATACTCAATCATGTACCATTTTTTTATATTGAAACTTTCCACTGTGTAAAAAGCTTTTTGTGCAGGTGTAAATGTTCCACATACCTGTCTTGTCCAACAAAGTAGCAGCCATTTTTATATGGCCATTAAATACTGTGATTGAAATTTACTGAGCACAACAGAGTAACCAGATTTTTAGCTCCATTTAATATTATTTTATTAGATATGTATTTAAAATACTGCACAGTGATGTTAGCTGTTCTTAATATACAGATACACATGATTTTTCCCCTTCTTTCTTTTCTCTTTACTCTCATCCCAGTTCCTCTTTACTTTGGGGCACAGATCTCACTATTAAAACAGAAACCCTACACCTATTGGAAGAGAAAGTTGGTGAAATCTTAAGACATAGGTATACGCAGAGAGTTCATGAACAAAAACCAAACCACGTGGAAATACTCCAAAAACTCAAGACTTAACAACTGATATTTCATCTTACTGAAAAGTTTTTTGCACATCTAAAAAAATCACCAGCAGAGTAAAAAGAAAAGCCACAATTTGGCAAAAAATTTTAGCTGGCTGCCACTGGACAAAGATCTTCTATCTAGACTATATAAATAATTAAAAAGTATGACTGTTTTTTAGCCAGTACCATGTTGATTTTATTACAGTAGCTTTGTAGTATAATTTCAGGACAGGGATCATGATTCCATCTGACTCGTCTTTGTTGCCCAGGATTGCTTTTGCTATTCTGGGTCTCTTCTTATTCCAGATGAATTTTAGGAATGTGTTCTCTAGATCTGTGAGGTATGCTAATAGTATTTTAATTGGAATTACATTGAATCTGTACAACAACTTCAGTAGTATGGCCATTTTCACAGTATCATTTCTTCTTATCCATGAGCAAGGAATATTTTTGCATTTACTGAAATCCTCATCAATATCTTTTTTCAGAGTACTGTAGTTTTCATTGACTAGATCTTTTACTTCTTTTGTTATATTGACTCATAAACATTTCGATTTCTTGGATGTTATTGTAAAAGGTATGGTTTCCTTAACTGCTCTAAGTCTTTTTGTTGTTTGTGTACAGGAATGCTATTGATTTTTGAATGTTGACTTTGTATCCAGATACACTACTGAATTTGTAGATTAATTCAACGTGTCTTCTGCTGGAGTGTTTGGGGCCTTCCATGTAGAGTATCATGTCATCTGCAAATAGTGATAATTTCACTTCTTACTTTCCTATCCTTACTCCTTTTATTTCTCTCTTGTCCAATTGCTCTGGCTAGTGCTTTCAGAACTATGTTGAACAGGAGTGGAGATGGTGGACATACTTGTTTTATTCCTGATTTTAAAGTAAAAGCTTTTAGTTTTTGTCCATTTAGTATGATGTTAACTGTTGGTTTGTCATAGTTGGATTTGATCAGATTGAGGTAAAGATCATCTATTTCTACTTACTGTAAGTTTTTGTTTTATCATGAATGTGTGTTGGACGGGTTGAAAACTTTTCCTGCATCTATTGAGATAAACATTTGGTTTTCGTGTTTGTTTCTATTGATATGGTGTATAACCTTTACATATTTGTGAATATTGTACTATCCCTGCATTCCTGGAATGAATTCAACTTGGTCATGGTGTATTATTTTCTTTAGGATTTTCTACATTCTATTTGCTGGTATTTTATTGAGTATCTTTGCATCTATGTTCATTAGGGAGATTGGTCTGTAATTCTCTTTTTTGGTTGAATGTTTCTCTGATTTTGGTATCAGTATAATACTTGCCTCCAGAAATGAGTTAGGGAAAATTGCTTCCTTTTCAATTTCATTGAAGAGTTTGAGGAGTGTTGGCATTAAACCTCTGAATTTTTGTAGAATTTTGCTTTGTATCAATCAAGACCTGGGTTTTTCTTTGTTGGTAAGTTTTAATCACATTTTCAATCTCATTAATACATATCAGGTTGTTCAGGATTTCTTTGTCTTCTTTATTCAACTTTCATAATTCATACATATCTAGGATCTGTCCATTTCTTCTGAGTTTTCTATCTTATTGGAGTAGAGATTTTCAGAGTAGGTGTTAATGATCTTTTGAATTTCTGTAGGATCTATAGTGAATTTAACTTTTTCATTCCTTATTGAATGAATTTGGGGTTTTTTCCTTTCTTTTCTTGACAAGGTTGGCTAGGGGTTTCTCAATTTTATTTACTCTTTCAATGAACCGACACTTTGATCCATTTATTTTTTTGTAGTGGTTTCTTCATGTCAATTGCATTTACTTTGGCCCTGGTATTTATAATCTCCTCCCTTCTTTGGGCTTTGGGTTTGACCTGTTCTTTTTTTTCTAAAAGTTTGAGGTGCAGCATTAGGCTATTTGTTTGCTCTCTTTCTGTTTTCCTTATGTGTGAGTTCACCACTGAAAATTTCCCTCTGAAGATTGCTTTCATTGCATCCCACATATTCCAGTAAGTTGTATATACATTTTTTCATTTGTGGGTATTTTTAAATTTCTCCTTTAATTTATTCTATGACCTATTGGTTGTTCAAGAGGTTGTTACTTAATTTCCAAGTATTTATGGAGTTTTTTTAGTTCATTTTGTTATTAATTTCTAATTTCATTGCACTGTGGTCAAATAATATGCATGGGATAATTTCAATTCTTTGCACTTAGTTAGGTATGCTTTATGGGCTAGAATATGGTCTAATTTAGAGAAAGCCCCATGTGCAGCTGAGACGAATGTGTGTTCTTATTTTTTATGGTGGAACACTCTGTGTACGCCTACTAAGTCTATTTGTTCACAGATTTTGTTCAGGTCTGTTATTTCTTTGCTGATTTTTTGCCCAGTTGACCTGTCTCTTTGTGTCAAAGGGGTGTTTAGGTCCCTTATTACAATAGTGTTATTAATTACATGGGTTTTCATGTCTGTTAAGATTTGTTTTATATAGTTTGGTGCTCCCATATTTGGTGCATAGATGTTTATGACTGTTATCTCTTCCTTTTGCAGTTTTCCCCTAACAAGTATGTAGTGACCTTCCTTATTTCTTTTGATTGTTTTTGGTTTGAAGTTTACATTGACTGAAAACATAATAGCTACCCCTGCTTTTTTCTGGGTTCCTCTTGAATGGGGAATAGTTTCCCTTCCTTTGATTTTACGTTTATGGATTTCCTTTTGAGTAAAATGTGTTTCCTGTATACAGTTTATTGTGGGATTTTGTTTCTTAATCCATTCTGCCATGCTGTTTCTAAAGAAACTGCTGAATTGAGGCCATTTACATTAAAATGGTTATAACTGATATATGTTGACTTATCTTTTTCATGTTATTTACCTGCTGTTGTTTCCCACTTTTTCTGTTTAATTTCTTGGTCTGCTTGAGGGGTCCCATCTATTGTTATTCTTGAAATTTTGGTCACTTTTTTCTCTGTCTAGAATATCTTTTAGTACTCCTTGTAAGGTAAGGTTGGTTTGGCGCTCATGAAGTTCCTCAGTTGTTTTTTGTCATGGAAATATTTTATTTCTCTATTAAACTTGAAGGATAACTTTGCAGGATACATAAATGTTGGTTGGAAGCTGTTTTGTCTTAGGACCTGTAATACTTCACTCCATGCCCTTCTCTACTGGATGGCTTATGTTGACATGTTTGCTGTGGTTATGATGGGCTTTCCTTTATAGGTGATCAGTTTATTTTCTCTAACAGCTTTTAACAGTCTGTTGCTTTGCTGGATATCTGGGTCTTTATTTTATGTCTTAGTGTAGTTTTACTTTGATTATGACTATTGGGAGATCTATATGCCTCAATTACTGTAAATCAGATTCTTTTTTCATGCTTGGGAAATTTTCTGCAACTATTATTTTTATGTCATTTGTGTTGCCTCCTGCTGTTTCATTGACATGTGTCAGTCTTACATTATTTCTCTTTGCCTCATCTTGCGGCTGTTGAATTGATTTTTCCTGGTTCCTTGTTGACTTTAAGAGTTCCTTTCTTTCATGATCATTAGCTACCATGCTGTTTTCAAGACCTGAAATTCTTTCTTCAGCTTTATTCAAGCAGTTTTATCAGCTTTCAATGGAAGTTTTGATTCCCTGGATATCTCTTTCAAACTGTTTCTTGTATTCTTGTATAGTTCATTCCTATATTGTTCATTTATCATTTCCATCAGTTTCCTATACTCATCTATTTTTTATATGTCTTCTTTAGACGTGCTGAGCAATTCTTTCATTATTATTATCATTTCATTTTTTACCTGAGAGATTATTTCTGATCTGATCTCGTCTACGGCCTGATGGAGTTGTTTCTTTATTTCCATTGCAATAATTTCAGCAATTTCAGGTCTGTGTTTACCAAATTCTTCTATGTCAATGTCTCCTGGACTTGTTCTGAGTGGGGTGGAGTTCTGAGATTGCATTTTAGTCCTTTACCTTGTCATGTTTGAAGCTGGGGGCAGAGCACTCTGTCTCCCTCTTCCCTGGCAGCTCAGCAGAGCTCGCTAGTGTTGCTAGTTTTCCTGGTGATCAGACCTGCCCTTCAGTGACCACTGAGATGTGCTGCTTATTCTGGGGTCTTCCAGCACTTGGTGAAGTGTACTCAGTTCTCCCAGGTTTCAGACATGAACCACAATATCATCAGCTCAGAGACTGTATGGTCCAGTGTCCCCTGACAGTTCAGGGCACAAGTATGACCCAGAAGCTGCCTTCACATGTGGCATGAACATGGACCACTTGGTACTGTGTCCCCAGGCAGTTCAGGGCGCAGGCAGAGCCTAGACAACAACAGCAGCATCAGCATTTTGTGGACTTCCTTATTCCATGTCTGCAAGCAGCTTGGTGCACATGAAGGAGTCAGGCATGGGCTGCCCTGGGGGTCATCATGTACTACCTTTTTCTGTGATCTCTGAGAAGTCAGGGTGAGCCTGGCATGTGCAAGGCGGCCCCAAATGCAAACCCCAGTGTTAGAGGGTTCATGGGCCCCTTGATTCAGAATCTTCTGTCTGCACTGGGTACATGGAGGACCAAGGTGAGTAATTGAAATACAAAGCTTACTTTAACTAAAGAACTTTTGAGAGTATATTTATGTGTTTACTATTGAGTAACAAAAAGCAATATAGAAAAAGTATCTGTTCCAGAGTATAAGCGGTCATTTGATCATTTCAGTACATACTGAGTCACTGTTTCCTCTCAAATTGGTGTTGAAACTTAGTTTCTACTGTTGAATATTAGCAGCATTTTTAGGTGGCTACTTTGTTAAGCAATTAGGATAGATGACATCATCAGAGTCAGGCCTCCATGACTGCATTGGCCATTTTATAAGAAGAGTTCTGTGGACGTAAGCAAGCCAGCCATTTTGCTTGCCTCATGATGCTCTGCTCCATCGTAAGACAGAGAATCCCCTCCCACAACAAGGACCCCGCTACATGCAGTAATTTATCTTCAGACTTGTAGTCTCGAGCTCTGTGAACTGAGTAAAACTAGTCTTACAAATTATTCACCTCTGGTGCTCAGTTATAGAAATAGAAAATTAACTATGATGCCAATCATATCTTTCTGTCAGTGCTTGGATTAGATTTTTTTTGAAGTCATTCCAAAGTAAAAGTTCTGAACCATAACCTTTTATGGTTTTTATATCTCTAGTGGGAGGAAGTTTAATATCCTAGAAACATCAACTTTCAGAATTACCATACCACTTCAATTTATGAATGCTTCTGTTTGTAAACAATACAGACTCACAAACAAAAGTGTTTGACAAAGTTTTGCTTCCACTCACAAACTCTGAATCAGGTGACAAGCATGACCATGGTCAACTTCCTCCCCAAAACACAAGTGTGGTATTCAAACTTTCAAACAAATTATGTTCGTGAACTTAAGCACCGCTCTTGTCATGGAAAAATATTTTTTTCTACAAATTTACATAAAAATCTTCCATAGCAGCAGCCTTGGAAATAGCCAATCACAGTTGGGCTTCATTTATATGATTAAACCTGATATACCTCTAATTCCCTTTTATCTTTTACATATCATTTTAGCTCTACAATTCTGTTCTATTATTAGGCATTTTTTAACTTTAGTTGTTGGATGACTGCCCTGTGATTACATTAAGTGTTCAGTGCTTATAACTACCAAAATATTTTATATAGGAATGCACAAAAAGAATTAAATTAGCTTTTACAAATTGTGAAATTATGTGACTCATAACAAAAAAGCAAAAGTGGGTAGGAATAGACACATATTTGGGTCCAGAGACCACAACAATTAGGTCATTTTGCCAAGTGGAATCTTGTTCTTTCACTGCAATATTAAATAAATATATACATTTCCTTTCATTTTCATGCAGAAGAGATTCTTTCACATGTTGGTAAACAAATTGACAAATATCAGTTTAACTCTCTCTTTGTTATATCACTGAACATGTGGATTTGCTTCAGAATCTCTGGATAAATGACAACTTACTGCCCAATGGACAGTGGCTGTGAGTGGGAAGAAGGTCTCGTAATTTACCCAGTGAGGATCAACTGAATCCATTTGGAAGAATTAAGAATTTTAAGTAGTGATATAATGTATCCAATGCCAGTACTTAGCTGCTGAAATGGATGGTGAAAGTTGTTAGTTCTTCAGAAAACAGAGAAGAGAGACAGAAAGCAGACATATTGATGTCCTACAAAACAAATAAGAACACTGAATTCTTTAAGAACATAGTGACTTATGAAGAACTTAGTATTGTATATATGCCCTTGCAAAACACAAGAAGATCTTAATTCATTATTTTTATTTCTAAGCAGGAATATTGCCATGTTTGCATTCTGAGTACTTCAATCCTTTTATATTGAATAGTTTCTATTATTTTAAAATGCCTCAAACTGGCATGCAACATGATGTTTCTGCCATCTGGGATAATCTACTTCTTCATTCTTTGATCTGTCCTATCTTTACTTACTCTTAAAGTTATCACAGAAATTCCTGCAAAGAAACGATACTCTTTATACCTCTCTGTACTCTCTAACACGTATGCCTGTATTTGACAAGGTAGTAATATGTTTTTATTCACTATATCCAGGAACTTTGTGTTATATTGTAGCCAGAAAACTTAGCACAATACGTCTCATTCAGTACATATATGTCAATGGAATAGATAGATTTATAGGGCTTGCTCCGTGTAGCAAATTTACATCCCTTGTTCTTGAGGCACTCTAGCTGTAATGTTTCTTGAGAGCAAGCTAGTTCTTATGAAGAGGAATGAAAACGTGTACATTAAACTTGAAACTAATTATAATGTCTCTCTTTAATGCACAGAAATGTGAGAAAAATGAACATTAAAATGTTGGAAATGGAAAACTAAAGTCTTTGACAATAACAGTTTTGTTATAAATTCATTACAAAAATACAAAACACATATATTTTGAGCCACCAAGACTGTTAATGAAGCATGGTCATAGTCTTCCCATAGAAGCAACGTTATACTATTAATCATTTGATTGTAAAAGTTTTCTTAATCTGATCTATTTTTCAATAGCCACACATTAAATACTTTTTAAAAAATATATTTTACAAATAGTGTTCCTTGGCAAAAATGAAACTGCAAGGGAAACACTTCAAAGAATCAATAATTGGGACCTCATCCTACTGAAAAGTTTTTGTACATCTAAAGAAATCACCAGCAAAGTAAAAAGAAAACCCACAAATTGGGAAAACATCCTAGCTGGCTGTCCCTCAGACAAAGGACTGCTATCTAGAACATACAAAGAACTAAAAAACATGTACATGTCCAAATTCAAAGACCCAATCCAGAAATGGGCATCTGAGATGAATATACACTTCTCAGATAAAGAAATACAAATGGCAAATAAACATATGAGAAAATGTTCCACATCCTTAGTCATTCGAGAAACGCAAATAAAAACAACATCGAGATTTCATCTCACCCCAGTATGACTGGCCAGTATGAAAAAGTCATCCAATAACAAATGCTGGCGAGGCTGTGGAGAAGTAGGGACTCTATTGCCCTGCTGGTGGGAATGCAGACTGGTGCAACTACTGTGGAGAGCAGTTC
>PVLD010004592.1:25330-123308 GCA_004027595.1 Dinomys branickii
TCATATCACTCTGATATATGTGCACCCATGTTTATAGCAGCACAATTTGTAATAGCTAAAATGTGGAAGCAACCCAAGTGTCCATCCACAGAAGACTGGATTAAAAAATTGTGGCATTTTTATATAATGGAATATTATTCAGCTATAAAGAAAGACAGTTTTGGGGACTTTGTAGGCAAGTGGTCAAAACTGGAGTCCACACCAATAAGTGAAATAAATCAGCGGTACGTGTGCAGGCAACGTATTGTATCACTGGTGTAAAAACCTGAGGGTGGGAATATAAACTAAGAGACATGAAGGAAATCTGTTCAAAAACAAAGAACAGATGGGACGAGGGAAAGGAGAAAAGAAAGAGGCAAAAATGTATGTAGGTATATATGTATATATGTATATACATATTGCAGGAGGGATAACATGGTTCTACTATTGTATTATATCACTTAATGCTAAGGAATAATTGATGACGGGTTATTCGATCAAGCTTGTATGTCTTGTATGTGTTATCCTGAACACACACTTTGAAGATATCAATATGCAAAGCATCAACTATTGTTGGTTTTTTTTTCTTGGTCTTTGGTTTTTTGTTTTTTGTGTTTTTCTGTTGTTGAGATGATTAATTGTCTGACCAATTTTGCATGTCTGTATCTGTGTTCATGTACATACACTTCGAAGATATCAATATGTAAAGCAACAACCATTGTTGAGCCCGTGTCACCTTGTCTGTAAAACAGTTTTGATTGTACTATTTTTTATGCTAATTTGTGTCTGTTTGTTAATATGTTTTTGTGCTTTCATTTTTTTTAAATAAAAAAATAGTGTTCCTTGGATGATAGTATATTTTGAAATAAAATGTGGACCATTATGTTTTATTAGCCTAGATTTTATAGAAGATTCATTAAGGTTAAAAAATCAACTATAATCTCGACACTGGCTGAAGCAGGACCAAAAGTTCTACTTCACCCAGGTAACACAGCAGCCCAGCGAGGCTGCCTTGAAATAAAGGTGTGAAGGTTGTTAGTGTTGTAGGTCAGATTGATTGCCCTGAGTTCAGTCCTTATCACCACAAAAAATTAAATCTTAATATTTTAGATTTCAGTGCTTAAGTTTATTATTTTAGCAGACTTTGTTGGTGCTACGTGTTTGTCTGCTTTGTGCTGTTGTAACAAAATAGTTCACACTGGAGAATTTACAGAAGAAGGGAAAATTACTTTTTATAGCTTTTGGAAGCTAGGAAGTCTAAGATTAAGGGACCAATATTTGGTTCCTGGTAAGGAACTTCTTGTTGCCTCCTCACCCACTGGAAGGAAGAAAGGCAAGTGAGGAGAAAATTCACGTCATCATACTGGAGAAGCTCAAAGAGGCATAACCCCTCCTGAAAGCATTTTTTAATAGTGGCATTCAGCCAACTCTCCTCATGTAAACAAAGGCTAAGCCACACCTCCACATGCTGTTGTACTGTGGATCAGAATTTTTGAAAATGAATTTTTCACAACATATTGAGACCATAACACTGTCTTCCTACTTGTAAGCTTGAAAATGGCTGTTATAAGACCTAAAGTATGGATGGCAGCACAGAATTATAGGTTATTTTTCACAACTAAAATAAACATGACTTAGTAAAAGAAATAATCAGAATTTATTACTTTTTTTTAAAGAAGTAAACACCCAAGACAAATACAATGTTCTAAATAAAATTTGTGGAAAATAGTTGAGATAAAATGAGTAAACAAAGTGTCTCCTGCAAACAGGAGTCAATCGGTTGGAATCACACTTGCCTATGGGAAACTTGGGGGAAACTGTTAAACAGCTAAAGGGCTGCAGATATAGGCCAGCACAAAGGCTCTAGATTCAATATCCAGTACTACCCCTCAGAAAAAAAGAAATAGCTTCTGGAGCAAAGTAGTAAAGCCTAAATTAATCATCTGTTGAAAAAAGTTAAGGATCACCATTATTACTCTTCTTCGCTTGTCACTGCTATGTATTTTTTCCCATTCCCTTCTTTGTGAGACACATTCTCACAAGATAGGGGGAGACTGGAACTCACTGCTTGGACCAGGCTTCCCGTGTCAGGGTGAGGCAGAACTGAGTTAAAGTCAGCAAGAGGTCATAGAACTATACTCAAGCTAGGATGGAGCCAAATTTAAGTGAACAGGAGGTGCCTGGAGTGTAGCAAACTGAACAAATTGGGTTCTAGCTGAGAGGCTAGAGCCCACTCTGAGCTTCAGTGGAACTAAGGGTGCAGGCCTGCTGTGATTATCCACTGCTCAGACTCGCCAGGATTAAGCAACATGGATCTGGGCTCTGCCTGACAAGTTTTTCTACCAGTGACAGTGGAGACATACCTTGATTTAAACTTTTTTCTTCTTCTCACTTTTTGTTTCTCGGCTTTTTCCTTGTGTTTTTCTTTTTTATTGGTTGTTCTTGTTTTCATTTCAGTGTAAACATGGCTTTTCCTTTTCCTTGCTGTTCTCTTCTGCGCTTCAACTTCTTCACTCTGCCCTCACCTTCTGTATTCTTCACGTTTCTCAAAGTTGGAGGAATCTTACTTTGTCCTCCAGCCTTGTTTCTAAACTCTCCCTTTTCTTCTCTAGTTTTCCACACTAACTTCTTTTAAGTTTTCTCCTCAAAATAAAATCACCATATTAAGGGATATTTACCTGACACAATGTTCTGATTTTCTTTGGATTTTGTTGTATAATCACGAATATAGCTCATATGGTTAAAGGTAGCAAATCAATAGCATAGTTTTTCATTTTCTACTCTGCTTGATGATATTTTATTGTTGATTGTTATAATGAAGATAGTATCATTTTTATAATCAGTTGTTCTTCCTATTATACCAAGAACAAGGTTGCCAAATGGTCATAAAAATACTATAGCCTAGTAACAAAAAACCAAAGATGGGTGAAATAGGTATGGAAATTAAATATCACCCTCCCAAACAACTAATGGGGCACAGATGAAATTAAAGAAAGTATACAATTTCCACAATTAAACAATAATGCAAGTGCAACATACTGGAATTTATGAGACAGAATGAAAGCAGGACTATAAGGGAAATTTATAGCAGTGAATTCTTATACCAACACAATAAGCAAGCCCAAAGAAACAAAATGTTCAATCTCAAGCTTCTAGCAAAAGAAGAGCGAGTCAAGCCCAAAGCCAATATAAGGGAAGACATTGTAAAGAACAGAGCATAAACTAATGCAGTGATATGAAAACAATCAAAGAATCAATCAGAGTTAGTCCTATATAATACTAAATAACATTGAAAAGCTCATAGGAAACCTTATCAAAATAAGGAAAGTAAAGACTCAAATTGACGCAATTAGGAATAAAAAGGGTGAAACGACAAGACATGCTGCAAAAATCTAGAAAATCACCGGTACTTATAGCAAGAACTTTTATTCTTATAAGTGGGAAACATAGACAAAATGGACTCCTAGATACATAAGGTTTACCAAAGCTGAATCAAGAACATTTAAAAGTTCTAAATAAACCAATATTAGTCAATGAAATTAAAAATGTACTTTAAATTCAACTAACAAACAAGCCCAGGCCCTGAAGGACTCACTCCTGAATTTTCATGAAATTTAGAGAAGATTATATACTGCTAATTCTGAAAAACTTTAATAAAATTGAGAGGTGAGCAATAGTCCCAAATTCATTCTTGGAAGCAAGTATTACCCTAATACCAAAACAAGAGAAGGAACCAAACAAGAAAGAGAACTACAGGCCAGTCTCACTAATGAACATAGATTCAAAAATCATCAATAAGATACTAATAAACAGAATGCAGTATATCATCAAGAAGATTATGCAACATGAGTGAGATCCATCGTAGGGAGGCAGGCATGGTTCAACACATGCAAATCAATGAGTTTAATGCACCATATCAAGAGAGTCAAGGAAAAAAATCCCATGATCATCCCAGCAGATACAGAAAACGTGTTTGACATAGTCTAACATTTATTCATGATAAGAAAAAACCTATAGAACCTGCAGAAAATTGAAATAGATGGTCTTCATCTCAATCTGATAAAAGTCACTTATGACAATCCATAGCCAACACCATACGCAATAGACAAAAACTGAAAGCTTTAACTCTAAGATCAATAACAAGTCAATGATGTCCACTATCAACACTCCTATTCAGCATAGTTCTGGAAACTTTAGCCAGAGAATTTAAACAAGAGAAGGAAATAATAAAAAAATAAAGATGGGCAAGGAAGAAGTTAGACTGTCCTTATTTGAGGATGACATGATACTGTGCATAGAAGACTCCATAATCTCCATGAAAAAGGTACTAGATCTAAAAAACAAGTTCAGTTGCATAGCTGGATATGAAATCAATAGCATTTCTGTACACAAATGACAAGTTCACCGAGAAAGATTAGGGAAAGAACACCTTTCACAATACCATACAAAATATGAAGTACTAAGAAATAAATCTAAAGAAAGAAGTAAAAGACTTTTACATTGAAAACTGAAGTATTCTGAAAAAAGAGATCTAAGAGGCCAGCAGAAAATTGAAAAAAATATCCCTTGTGTTGGGGTACGTAGTACCTATATAGTGAAAATAGCCACAGTTCCAGAATTGTTATACAGGTTTAATGCAATCTCAATGAAAACACCTAGAGCATACCCCACAGAATTAGGGAAATAATTCTAAAATTAACTTAGAACTAAAAGAGGTCTAGAATAATAAAAACAATTCTGGGCAAAAAAGCAAGTAAGGTGACATCATTATCCTTGATATAAAGTTCAAGTACAAAGGCATTGTGATAAAAATTACAAGGTACTGGTAGAAAAGCAGAACTGAGGATCAATGGAACAGATGCAGAAATAAGTCCAAAAACACTCAGTCATCTTGTCTTTGACAAAATCACCAAAAACCTTCACAGGAAGAAAGACAGCCTCTTTCATAAAGCATGCTTCGAAAGCTGGCTTTGCACATGTTTAAAATTAAAACTAGACCCATATCTTTCACTAATCACTAAACTAGAATTGAAATGGATCAACGATGCAAATATTAAAGCAGAAACACTATGTCTGCTGGAGAAGAGACTAGGTAGAACTCTTGAAGATATAGAAGTAGGCAAAGACTATGACCAAAACTCTAACTGTGCAGGAACTATCACAAAAAACCAACAACTGGGATTTTTTTAGAAAGGTCTTGCATGGAAAAGAATCACCCATAGAGGGAAAACCCACAGAATGGTAAAAAATTTGCCAGCTCTTTGTCAAAGTGTCAATATCTAGATTCTATAAAAAGGTAGAAAAATAGGCCTTCCACATTTGAGGGCCCAATCTAAACATGGGCATCCGAAATAGTTAGAAATTTCTCTGTAGGAGTACCATTACCAAATAAGTATATGTAAAAATTCTGAACATCACTGGTCATTTGAGAAATGAACATTAAAACAACACTGAGATTCCATCTCACCCCAGAAAGATGTCTGTCATCAAGAAATCAATGAATAACAAGTGCTGGAGGAGGTATGGGGAAAAGGAGCCCTCTCCTCACTGAGGGGCATGTAGACTAGTGCACCCTGTGTGGAAATAAAACTAGAGGTCTCTTTCAAACTGGATGGTCCCCTTTTTGGTATTGTATCAAAGAATTAAAAGCATCATACCACAGTGATATATGCACACCCACAGTTATAGTGGCACAATTTGTAGTATTTAAATCTTGAACACAAACCCAATGCACATTAACATATCAAAGGATAAAAGAGATGTGGGTTTTTTCATATAAAATGGAGTAATGCTCTGCCATGAAGAATGATGAGCTTGACACATTTCTAGAGAAATGGATATACTTTGAGACCATACTCTTAAGTGAAATGTTTCTAACACATGTTTAAATATCAAATTATTTCTCTGGTGTGAGAAACCAAAAGCATAAATAAGGACAAAAATGTATAATAGATATTGAGAAAAGGGAAGAAAATATTCAAATGAGGTTGGGAACAGCGAGGGGAAATTAAAAGAAGGGACAGAAAAAAGAGATTAAGAGAAAATGGGAATAAACCAGTTGTAAATAAAGAGAGGTGAATGGGAGGTGAGGGATAGGAAAATAAAGATGAAGCGAGATTGTCATGTACAGTTACAAATGCCCTATGATGAATATTATTAACAGTAGGTATGTATATCTAAAATGTACCAATAAAATAAAAAAATAAAAAGTATGTCAACATAAAGTAAGAAAAACAATTCAAAAAACTGAAAGTTGCTAAGTTCTGAAAGCTTGAATTTAATTTCTCACCATTTAGCAGTGCAGTAAAGTACTACAGGAAGAAAAGTAATTTGTAACTAAACGTAAGTTTACGATTTTCAAGGAAACACATCAGAGCACAATATGTGTTATTTGTAGCTTAAACAACCTACAGAAAAGGCTACTTTATAAAAACATCTTGGTTTATAAAACGTACAAGCATATAACAAATGCAGTTAGGAATGTAAACACTTTGTACTGCAAACACAAACAAGAATAGGAAGGGGGGGTCAAGTGATCGATAGGGCGAGGGAAGGGAAAGAGGATGAAAAGGAAAAGACTCAAGATGCATTACGGGCCTGTACCAACTCCCCACAAGGAAAGTGAACACTGTGCTACAGACATGTACTTAAAAAAAGAAAGAATAGACATTTCCTCAAATTAGAAACTAATGAGTACATGTTGACAGGAGAAAATGAATCATCTTATTAAGAGAAGATTACAATATTTAATAAAATATTTTACACATTAAATTAGCAATTCGTCTAGAAATTAAACAGCATGTTCTCTTTAAGTGTTGGTACTGCAGAAAAGGACTAACAATTGCAGTTAATAACATTTCATTGAGTTTTATCTGACTTATTGAATAAATCATAACACTAATTATCATTACAAAGCTTATACAAAAAAATACCTTTGCAGCAATACTAAAATTTCCAACCTAAGGAAAATATAATTATGAGTCAGGCATGAATAAAGTGATAATATACTTGAGTGAGTGTTCCAAAAACTTCAAGCTTCATTTTTCTAAAAATAAATGTTTTTACAGAGTTTTTAAATAAAGCAAAATTAATAATTCTGGAAAAGCTCAGATTTAACCTAAATTTTACATTACTCATATGGTAAAGGTCTTAGAATGAATGAGTCAAGCATAAAATTTTCAAATGTTATATATAAGTAAGGCACTATTTATAACAGTGACAAAAATATACGCCTCAGTTACTTTTCTCCTTGCTGGGACAAAGCATCCAACACCTAAAGTTAGAGGAGCAAATCTTCATTTAGCTCACAGTTTGCAGAGGTTTCAGTCTGTAATTGGCTGGCTCCAAGGCAGGGTGACATGTGGTAGAGAAGGAACTGTTCCTGGTGCTGCAAGACAGCAAAAGCAATAAGAGAAACTAGAAAGGAAAAGGACCCTTTCTGTCTCTTACTCTGTACACCGGCCACCTGCCCTAAGGTGGGTATGGTATTCACACCCTTAACCCAAGCCCTGGACCCTGAGTGATCACAAACTCTAGAGTCAGTCACTCCTGAAAAGCCCATCCTCCATGACTGCCTGATGCTTTGGGGTGACATCTAAACATGGTCCATAAAAGGAGACATCAAAATGATTTCAAATTTTCTAATTATCAGACAAAATATTAGATTAAAGATGTTTTCTCACATTCTATCACTGTGACACAATACCAGAAACAATGAAGTTCTTAGTAAGAAAGTTTTATTTTTGCTCAGAGGTTTCCGTCCATGGTCTTTCATCCTACTGCTGTTGGTCCTACTGTGAGGCAGGGGATTATGATGGGGAACTCACGGTAGAACAAAGCTCACATAATGGTGGCCAGAAAGTGAAAGAGGGACACGCATAGGTGACAGTGTCCCCATGGCCTCGTCAAGAGCATATTCCCCATCGTTTAAATTGCTTCAGTAAACCTCACTTCCCCAAGGTGCCATCTTCCAATATCGTCAGGCTGAGGATCAAACCTTTAACATATGACCCTTTAGAATACATTATGGGGTCTGACTATAGCACTATGTTAAAAATGAAAACTGTACTTCAAAGCAAGAGATGAGATGCTGAGAAATAAACGCCAAAAGAATTTTTAGAAAAAGATACCACAGAAGTGTGCATATATGTTAATTTTTAATACAAAATACTAGATGAAATCTATAATAAATGTGAAAATGAAGGTGCAAATATCACCACTTATAATATGAAAATCATTAAAAAATGGCAATAAAGAGTGCAAAAATGAGGAGGTCCTCCAAAATTCAAATTATTGACTAAAATATGAATAAAAGTATCTACATTCATGGTTTGAAAAACTCAAATTTTGAAGTTGTTTTTTGCTCTAAATTAGTTGATGGATTTAGTGAAATGAAAATATGATAGCTAAGTGTAATTTTCCACTTGATTGACCAGAGAGCCAGCCAAGAGATTGGTGCAGCACATTCTTGGGCGTCGGAGCAGGTGAAAAGAGCGACTCACTGTGTCTCATGCCTCCTCCTTTTCTCTCTGGCCCTCTTTGCCTGCTCTTCCTTGCTGCTGTGAACTTCACAGCTTCCCTCTCTCTTGCCCTTTAGCCATGATGGCTCTGCCATTAAATTAGCCAACCAGGGACTGAAACTTCTCACACCACGAGCCAGATAAAACTTTTCTCCATTAATTTGTGTTCATTATAGGTTGTCCAGCAACGAAAGGATTGACCTGTACAAAAAATGAAATTTAAAATATGTAATTAACAAGCTGATTCTAAAAATTTATAAGGATGCAAACAGGTAGTTAGAGTCATAACATTGAAAAATTAAGTTCAGATTAATTTCGGGTGTATCAAATCAGTAAATATGCAATGCCTATGTAATACTAAGTTAAAGACAAAATTATAGATAAGTGGATGAAGTAGTAAAAAAAAGACATACATATTTTATTACTTGAATCAAGGGTAGGGTCACACTAAAAATTACTAAAATGTGTGATGTCTTTAAAAGTGAACATAAGGGAGAAATTCCATATTATTATTCCATATTATTCCGTATCCAACATTGCATACTAATATAATGATGAAAAATAAACACAGCACAGCTTTTAGAATTAAGATTAAGAACTTTTAGTCCTCAAATTGATCAATATTAGTGTGAAAAAGGATCATAAGATTCCAGACTGGTCAAATAGAGGCTACCGGGTCTCACTTTTACACACAGTGAAACTAAAGACGCAAGGAAACAGTTGCATTTTGAAGTGAGCGCCTGAGTGACAGTACTGGAACTCAGAAAGCCGGAGCCTGAACTTTTGTGAGCTACTGTAACCTGCAAAGCCAGTACAGAGGGAAGCAGAGGGCTACCGCAGTCATGCCCTGACCGTGACCAGTTAGTCATGGGAGGACCCATCACTATTTAACCTACTATAATTCTGTCTCAAAGTGATGGTGGCAGGATAATTCGAACCTCAGGGATTACAAAAGACAAATGAGATGCATGTAGCTCTCAGGGCCCTGGAAGGCCAGAAGTGCACTGGCGTTTTAAGCGAGGAAGGACATTGAAATCTAGTGTGACCACCTCACTGAACAACAGACTGTAAAAACAAAATTAGGGGAGAAAATTTTCCTCCATTTCACTTATTTTGTCCCAGGAAGCAATAAAAGTAATGTTTACTAAACTTCCTATTATTCCAAATGAGTGGTTTTAGTCATTTCTACATCAGGTGATTTTCAGAAATTTCTGTGAGCTCTAGGGCTTACCCAAAGCCACAAACGTTTCAGTGGTGTTGAATAATACTGCCACAGCTAGTATTTTTAAAAGAGTCATGTTCAATAAAAAGTAAGTTCTCACTGCTACTGAGTCTTTTAATACTCTAAATTCTGTACTAGAATTCAGAAATATTATATCCTTGCTGTTATACTGGATGTGCTTTCTCATTAACCAATAATGATATCTTTAATAATCTGTAAATGATGTATGAACTACCATATAGTGAGCAGTCAAATTCCCATGTTACTTAAATAGTCTCATTTTCTAAATCCATATTATAGTATGCATCTAATTATGTTTCCAAATTATACCAGTAAATGCCATTATTTTGGGCAGAAAAATGTAGATTTTATATTTAAGATACAGTATATAATATTGCTTTAATTTTCCTTGCAGTATCTTAGTTTTGAGTATCTCTTCTACTTCCAGAATTTTTGTTAAATGTTCTACTTGTTAATATTTAAATTCTATATTCTGCTCAAGGCTTGTAAAATACTTACAACTAACAAAGGGAGTAATAGCACAGAGATGAAAGATTTATCTCAACTATCAAACTTCTCCTTTTAAAATAGTACCTATCCCATGGATGGATACTTTTCCTGAAGATATTTTATATTAATAAATGGTTCATTTTCAAAAGAGCTTCTTTAGAACAAACTTTCTAAAAACCATTTCAACTTCTCTGGGTACCCCATAATTGGCTGGTCACTTTGACTTAGGCATTTTGCTTCACACTCAAAAAAATAGGTTTCTTTTCAGCCTGGCTGTTTCACATAGACATTCTTTTTACTTTGTTTCTTTCACTAACATTGCTTGGGGCCAACCATTTAATCTCACTTGACTTTCCTCTGTATTTCTGTTCTTTTGTAACTTAACTCAACTATAAAGAGATTTGCCACTTTCTACCAACGTCAGTATCACAGGGACATTTCTTCTATTGCCATGTTCTCACTCCATTTATTATTTATGTGACTATGTTTAAAAGGGCATTTTTCACATATGTAAGAAAAATAACCTTGTAAGAGGTGACCCGGAACATCATCTAGAAAGATTCTGTAGTTTATTCACCATTGTACACCATCAGTTTCCATAACTACATGGCCTTGTTGGTTTTCAGCTGTAAAACCACTCCTCGCTTAGCAGGTCAGTCGTATCACTAATCCACACAACCAGAAAATACTGTTTTTCCTTAAGAAAGAAGAGAAATATGCTGCCTATGAGCAGAGCTGACATCTTTCAAATATAATTTCTTCTCTAGGAACGACTTCTTAAACTCCTCGTCATCCCTGAAATGCTTACACCTGAACATTTCTAAGAAAATCTTGCTATACACACCCTTCTCAAGTTAAGTGGGAAGTAACCAAGTAAAAGAATAGCCAAAACCACAATTTTGAAAATATCCAACTGATTTCCCAAGAAATTTTTATTTGATTTGATGCTAAGACATATAGGGTTTCCTTCTTAAGAGATATTGCACTAGCAACCATCCATTCATTTATTATCTCTTCCTGCCGGGGGTGGGAATGGACTGAGAATGGGGTCAAAGGAAAGGCTGGTGAGCTGGCCTCCGCTCTCCTCTTGCCATCATCAGTAGCAAAGCTGGTTTGTACCACCAGAATTGCTATCTCAATGCGCCTAGTACTTGAGCATTACAAATACCCGAGCCTCCAGAATCTTAGCCCATTTTAGAATTTACACTCAAATTGAGTAATTCTGAAGTTCATCACACATACCTCACTCTCCCCATGCCGTCTAAATGTCACAATTTGCCAATCCTACATATTGTTGACTTTTTTGAAGCTTTGCTTAATACCTCATTACTAATGGAAACCTGGCCTCCTGCAGCTGGTTCCCTGTAATGAAGTTCTGAGTCTGAAACCCTCTATGATAATGGCTATCTTTCTTTCTGTATAGCTGGCCCATTACATCCAAACTTGTAGGGCTTATCCTTTAATTATTTCTGCTTTCTGAACATTCTCCCTTTCTTACCACTAACTTACTCAATTATGAATCTCATATGTCATTATTACCATGATAACCTGAGCCTTTTTTCTTTGTCATTGAGACATTTTTCATTCCTGAGTTACTGAAGCTCTCTCTAATTTTACACTCATCAGATTTCTGAGTGTTTTCACAACACACCAGGTAGCTGAAACTTTATAGGCTAAATTCTTGTTTCCTTACTTTCCTCATGCAAAGAAGCTGCATTCTACATTGCATCAATCAATCTTATACTTTCATGTTCTAGGTAAATCTTGTCATTACCAACAGTTCCGTCTTAGTTACTTTTCTCTCCTTGCTGAGACAAAATACGTGATGCCCCAAATTAAAGGGGGAAAGGTTTATTTAGATAATACTGTGTAGAGGTTTCAGTCTGTAATTGGCTGGTTCCAAGATAGAGTGCTTGGCAGAGGGACATCACAGAGGAGAAACTTTTCATAACAGGCAGGAAACAGAAAAAGCAAGCAAGAGACAAGACAAGCCTCTTTCTGACCTCCGTGTTGTATCCAGCTTACTGGGATTACAGTGGCATCAACCCACTCAGTGGACTGAGTAATTACCCAACCTTTATCCCAGCATTGCACCATGAATCACTCACACAGTGCATCCAGCCACTTCTGGAAAAGTCCTAGGACTTTGCCAGACTGCAGGAGGCTTTGGGGCATCTCTTCACAAGTCATCACTGTTCTGTTCTCCCAATAACCTTTATTTTACATTTTGAGAATAACCCTTGTAACAAATTAACTTTATTCCAGAAAAATGTGTTTTACTTTACATTTGAAATCTTGGCTTGGTTTTTAATTTTAATGAGATTTCAGAGGAGCTAATCTGAGGTAAACTCATTTCCTAATGATACAGATTAACCCATCTAAGGGCAGAGGGAACTATATATAATATTATATATATTATATATATTATATAATATTTTACATATATAAATAATATATATGAATAATATATAATAAATATATATTATAATTATATATAATAATTGGTAATGTTTTAATAATAAAATTAAATTTAATCAATTAAATATATATTTAATATTATATTTAATATAAATTAAATTTAATATAAACATTGAATTTTAATGATTAATAATAATTATATATTAATATATTAAAATATATAATAAATAATATGATAAATATATATATAATTTTTTTCAGTGTTTCAATTCCTGAAACAAGACTGGAAGAAAGATAGAAAGATACATACAATTCTATGACTATATTCATATATTTTAATTTTCAGTGAGTGTTAAGTGAAGGCCAATTTTTTTTGTCAAACTCTTCAATAATCATTTTTATTAGAAAATTTTTTCTCTAAGGCTGTAAGTTTTGGCATAATTTCTGTAAGAGTTGTAATGAGTTCTACTGTAGCAAAGAATTTAAGATATGTGCAGATGTCTTAAAGACTAGGGGTTGGGTGCACCCCAAAACTTGTTCAGAGTGCACAAGTCAATCCCAATATTTTCCAGGGGTTGATTTATAGCCAGCACTGTGGAAGTTCGCACCAATGGAAGTCTGAAGGAAAATGAGAAACATACCTAGGAGGTGGGAGAAGGGAGGTTTCTATTGTGTAGTGGAAAACACTGAGGTGAATCTGTCACTTTTTTGAAGATCACAACATAAAAATTTAAACTGAGAACTGGGTAATTTAGTTAAGGAGATTTCAAGGCAGAATGCCTAATGACGGGGCTAGGGTTTACCTCAGAGGCACAGGCATCTGGTTGGCAAGTGCAAGGTCCTGGGTTCAGTTCCTGGAACAAAAAAATATCAATTAAATGACTGAAAGGCATAAAATGGTGCCCTACAGAGTAATTGTCATAAATTTCTCCTTGAATTGTGTCCAGTGACATGTGTCACAAATCCTCTCTCTCTAACAGTATACCTCATAAATTTAATCTGAAAGAGTTGCCTACTCAGACATACAATTAGTTAAGTCAAAACCCAGGTTACCTTGATAGGATTTGTAGATACTGGGAATGGGCCAAAGCAGAGACTGAATTAACTCGATAAACTCAAAAGGTGAGGAAATGTACCTGAGTCCTAGGATGGAGACATCCAGGTCATCAGAACAGTTTATGGTATGAATCTTACAATGCACGTTCTAAGATCATATCTTTGTTCTCCAAGGACAGTTTGAGAGAAGCAGTTCCTTAGATTATAATTCACATGCCCCGAGGATTTGGACATTTTCATGTGCCCTCATTTTTTTTCAGCATTTCATGTTGACAGGACTTCTTCACAGCTGTTTATTCTTGAGTACGCTAGCACTGGAAATCTGAGATACTGCTGATAATGGATATGATTTGGCCTTTGCCCAGTGGCCGAAGAAGCAAAGCAAATTCCATCACCTCCAATCCTGTCACCTACATCCTACTCTCTACCTAAGGCAGATCTCTGGCCTCATCTCACATACTGACCTTGACAGCTGGCTTAGCTGAGCCTCTGATTATGATCTGAACTTTTTATTTATATTTCTTAGTGAAGCTATGTTAATAACTAGATATATCAAATAATTATGCCACATTCTGCTAGTGATATCTTTCTATTTATCTATAGAGGTGGAAAGAGCACACAAAAAGATATTCATACACAGTTAAATTTCATGAATGGAACTTCCCTGGGGTTGAAATTTCCTGTTTGTTCTCTTACAATGAGGCTTGTTTTTTGTTTGATATTGATGAAATATAATTGTAAAAATTTTCTGTACCATGTTAAGTCTCTGAGATTTAAAACTTCTCTAGAATCTAAATTTTGTTTTAAATTCAGTTTGATTCATTCATAAATTCTTCTTAAGGCAGCTTTTAGCCTTGTTTTCTTCTCAGATTAAAAATAAAGTGACCTCAGAATTAAGGTTCCTTCTACTGTACTTCCGCAGCATTCTTCCCAGTTCTAATGGGTCGTGCAACCTGAGAATAACTGGCATTGAAGACATATGAAGATATTACGTTTGTTATTTGTCAATAATAAGCAGAAAGAAGAGGCATGATTTCTGTCTCAGAAAAGTTATTTCAAATATGGTAAATATTTTAAATTCAGTAATAATAATTTCTAATGCTTTAGATGTATTTTTCATTTGTTTGATCTAAACTGAAAAAGAATGCCTATATTGAACTCCTAACTAATCTTTGTAGTTCAAGCATTTTGCTCTTTGTACTCATAAATGATAATTTAAGAGACATAATCCTTAGCATGTCTCTTATTTTCATTCCATTTCTGTTACTTGGGGTATCGGAGGTCTCAGGCTGAAGTCTGCTTGTATGCTTCTCTTAATTGTTTTATGTGCTGTAGCTGTTGCAATATTTCTTTGTTCATTTAAACTACACTGATATATATATAGTGTTATATGATCCAGTGTTAAACCTGGTTAATTTTTCCAATTACTCAGATAAATGGTCATGTATGACTGTCATTGTTCCGTGAGGTCGTGGGAATGATTTTTTCCAATGAATAAAACCTTAGATTTCCCAAGTTGAACAGTGAAATAAATGAACCTTCTGGGGACTAAAATTGTACAGACAGGTGGTGCTGAAAAGTTGGACCATTAAAAATTTGAGACAGTTCCTCAGAAGAACAAAAGAAATTAAATTTGTGAAGGTCACATCTGGACATTGTAACTTTGGGCAAATCGCATTTTTTCACAGTAACTTTGGGACTCCAAACGGTATCATAACATTGGGCTAAATAAGCCATTTTCTCATAATATATTCTATTATCACTCTACCTATTAATAATTCTTCAGTTATAAGATCATGTATTTGATAGTAGGATGTTTCCAGTTGAAATAGCATCTTTTACCATTTTTTAGACCACATGAACAAGCTTTATATTTCAAGTGGTATTCTATTTACATATATATTTATTTTTAAAAGTTTTATGTAATGTAGAAAGGTTTTAATTATAAATAACATTTGTTTCAGATAGCTGAATATTTTTCAGATAGTTGGATATTTAATTATAAGGGACACTTGCTTTAAAAAAGTTGCCTGCCTGAAAGATCCACGTGGTGAGGGCTTGTATCTCAGGGTGGTGCTACCGGGGGTCATCAGGAGTTTGGGCCTGCTGCGCGGTCTTTGAGTCAAGCCCTTGAAGAGGACTGAAAACGTCAGCATCTTCCTATTCTTCTATGATTTCCAAATCACGAAGGGAATAGCTTCAGTCCGTCACTCACTCTTGTCAAAGCATGACGTCATAGACCTGAAGCAAATCGTTCAATTGATTGTGGATTGAAAATGAAATCCCAAACAGACACTTTTATAGATTATTTGTCTCACGTATGTATGATAGCAACAGAAATATATGACATTTGCCAACTATAATTTTGGATTTTTTTTCCACAATTTAAGATTCTTTGCATGAAACAAACGCAAATTCAAAACTATCTGAAAGTGAAGGACGAGACTGTCTGTACTGACAGGTTACACATCATACAAAGCCATTGCTGCCCTGATTGTCTAAGGGTCTCTCAGCTGTAAACTTTCCCCTCCCAAAATAACTGCCACGTATACCAAATGGAAACAGCCCTCCTAGGTCATGCAAAATTAGTGCTTTGATTTCCTCTTGGTGCCATAATAAATTACAATATATTAATAATTTTTTCTTATTATTAATACTAGTAATTTACTGTTTCATAGTACTGAAAATACAAGCTCTGAAGCAGGTCTTGCTGAGCAAACATGACGGTTTGTCAGGGCTCGCTTCTCGGAGGTTCTCTGACTGCTGTTTCAAAACCAGCAATGTAGCATCTTCAAATTTGTCTTTGATCCTGCTGCTCTTCTGCCTCATGCTGTCACTGTAAAGGAACATTTCGTTAACATAATGTCCACCGAGATAGCCCAGGTTAATCTATTTACTCTGAAAGTTAGCTTTTTAGGAGTCCTAAATCCATTGGTTTTGTTAATCCTTCAATGTCATAAAATATAGCATATTTATAGACACTTGTGATGAGAACATTGACTTCTTTGGAAGCCAATTATTCTAATACATTTGATAAAAGTAATGAAGTATGGACCTTATCATACCGAAATATTTTTCATATTTAATATTTAATCTTTAATATTCTAAAATTTAAAAAGTACTTTTAAATGCAGATAAATGTATACTTACGAATTTTTGAACAAAAATCTATTCAGGAACCAAATAAATGAGATTTTTATTTAGGTTCACTTGCTTTTTGATTTTGGTTGTGTTGGTTAACACCTGAATAAAAAATCAAAAACATTTATACTGCAGATTCATTTAAGGAATGAAAATAAAGTTCCACAGCAATTTATACATTGCAAAACAATAAACATTATTGTTTGTGTGCTGAATACTGGACCAAAAATTGTTTGACTCTGAAATAAACTAACACTTTATTTTCACTTTCTTGAATTCTATTATACATAATGATATACAAATCTAAGGACATCTCACTGAAATTTTCTGAATTGAGCCTACTCACAGAAATCCAAATCGAGAAAAAACAGGGAGCACAGTCTCACAGTGCCATTCACGCTCTATTACTACTTAACTGACCTCTAGGTTTACCTTTATAGAATCAATTATGTTTTACTAGTTTTGTACCTTTATAGAATTAAATAATTCCAAAGTGATGTTCTTGCAAGCTTTATATGGTTGATTCTTTATTTTTGTCCCCTAAATTACTCTATCTTTTCACTGTAGGATTGAGTCCATTTTATTCAAAATAGTCATTGATAAATAAACATGTGGTAGAGTCATTTTGATAATTGTTTTATGACAATTTTGTTAATCCCTAGGTCCTTTTCTGTTATCTTCCTCTGACTTACTGAAGTGATAAGCTTGTGTTACTTTGTATATTTTATGCACATAATATAGCTATTTGTATTGCATTTATGCTAATTCTTGGATAAAATATCTAATATTTGGAACAGATCTATCAAGCACAGTATTTCTGATTGGGTGGTGGGGTAACTATAGATAAGCTTGTACCATCCAGCTGAAGCGAATCAGCAGGGTTGTGAGTACGGAGCACCCACCTGAGGTTTGCCAACAGCACGAAAAGAGAACTGGAGAGGAAGATGGTGTGCTGTTGATCCTCTTGGAGAAGCTTCTTACACTGGCTTTCCTGATATAAACTTGGCTGTTCTCATCGTTAGAGGAGCCTGGGTCCTCGCTGTCTCTGAGGATATTTGCTATTCTCTTTGGAGAGCTCCAGTCCGTACCTTGAGCATTGCTTCCCGGCTCCAGTGCAGACCCCTCAGCCTGCTGGCACAGATCCTTCATCCCGCTGGCACAGAGTCTAGCTCCCACCTCTGACCTTTGTGCCTTCTCAGTGCAGATCCTTGAAATAGACTTTCATGAGACATTGCCATTGGCTCTAGGTTCCCAGCTGGACTTCTGGGGGACATTTGGCATAGCCTCTAGGCCCTCAGCTGGATTCTTTAGTTCTCTAGTGAGTAGGCAGATATCTTCCTCTCTTCTGCACCTGACTTTTTTGGTGAATATTATAAAATAATCCTATAAGCTATATGTCCTGCATAAAATTTATTTCCTTGTAAACCTTGACTACAACAATTGATTTAGATGGATTAGTCTGATACCATTCAGGTTCTCTCATGCATCTGAAGTCAGTGAAATGATTTGGGTTCTTTCACGTAGAATTCCTTTAGCTAAAATACTTTCCATTTTACTTAATGTGGTATCTTGTTATGCAGAAGTCTTTTTGATGGTCAAAGTTTGAAAGATTAGAAAATGAATATAATTCTATGTTATATATGACTAGTTCATGGTCAAGAAAAACCTAGTAAATAAATATGAAATAATTCTTGATTGTCACACAGAAATTGGCTGTAACAGTAGTGATGATTTCTTCAAAGTAAAAATTCTATATAACAAGTATAAAGCAAAATTCGTGTAATATACAGAGGGGTATAATTGAAAGTAAGGAAAGGTACACTGTAAATCACAAAATCATCTGAAGAGGCAAAATGAAATGTTTTGTATTTCATTTCAGTATGAGAAAGAAGTTTACATTAGGGTTTCAATGAAAGAAAAGAAAAAAAATGAAAAAAAAGAAGAAAGAAAAAGCTTCATGAGGCAGTGATTTCTTTACCATGGAAAATATTCATGTATAGGATATTTATAGGGAAAAATGTACAGTGACTTTTAAACCTGTAATAAACTAATCTAGATAATCTCCATGCTTTTTCAAATTATTAAACCCTACTTTTTGAAGAATCACAATTAGGCTGACACACAGTAAACCAACAGAAATGAGATTTTTTTATATATCTGCATTAGGTTTTGATTAAAAAATCTATCCCCTTATGTTGGGATAAATATCATATAACATTAACTTTTTATGGGAGGTTATTTTCTTATTTTAGAAAGCCATGCTTTAATCTAGCCTGCACTACAAACTATCTTATGTTTTCTCTGATTTTTTTGTTATTAGATTTTTTTCCTCCAATTTAAAATATAAAGTTGCACGTCTTGAGTGATGTGAGGTGGTAAGTTGTGTAGAGAGATATACTAAGAACATACCAGGAAGAACAGAAGAAATAATAGGTATAATTGGGATTTCATAAAAGGAAATAAATTCAATAATATATCTATTGTGGTCTATTGATAGATAACTGGTCAAAGTTTTAATTCTGCTAACAGTACCACTTGCCAGTTGTTTTCTTCAAACAGGACCCCTAGTGTGACATTAAAATGTACTTCAAAAGTTTCATCTGATTAAGTTGAGGTATTAACATCAAGCACACATGACCGTTGTGATGATTGGATACTTTAACACAATAGCATTTCAGGGTAGTGGTGTAATGGTAGTGATATTTGTTAATGATTTGTCACTTGAAGTTGAGAAATATAGTGAGAAATTGGTGCTAACATAGTCTTGGAATTAATAACAATTATAATCACGTTGTTATAGGATGGATCTGAGGGTCCCTGTGGCTGAAATAAGGAACCTCACCCATCCCGTTCACAGACCTATGCAGGTTCGCTGACTTCCATTTGGGAAAAGAGTTTTCAGGACAAATAAGTTAAGAGAGGCATGAGAAGGATGTGTTAGAGGCAGGCAGAGGATGCACTTGCGAGCAGAGTGGGGGCGCTCAGAGAAATGAGGTGCGATGCGGTTGGGCTGGGTCGCGCTTTTCCAGCCTGCGGTCTCAGATGAAGATTTGCAGTGGAGGTGTGTGTTATGCTGTCTCAGTGCAGCTGCTTTCCGGGCTGAAGGAAGCTGCTGGATTTTCTAATCTCCTTTCTACCTAGATTTTTTTTTCTATCCTACCTCAATATCAGTATATATTATGAATGATTTGCTTTTCATAGGTGTTTTTAGGAAGACTTTGCACTTATAAAAAAGATACAGAGTTTTGAATAATTCTATTGTGCCCTGCATAGTGCATTTTGCATTTGTGAAGCTACTATAAACATGTCCCTAAATAACAGTGTAACATAACATATTTGTCCTCATTAACGATGCCACAGTACTTTTCAACCCTAGACTTCCTTATCCAACTTTTTCTTTTTTGTCTTTTTGAAACAGGGTCTCGCTATGCACTTAAGGCTGGCCTTGAGCTCATTTTGTAGCCCAGGCTGGTTTCCAACTTTCAAAGATCCTCCTTCCTCAGCCTCCTGAGTGCCGGAATTACAGGTTTGAGTCACCATGCCTGACTTTTGAACTGCTTATAAAATCAATTTTATCTGGGGCTTAAAGCAGTTTAAGGAATTATACTAACAAATATGTGAATTTAATATGTTGATTTTTTTGTAATTTTATTTATTGGAAGATAAGGTAGCGCGTCTTCCTTTATAAGACTAGAGTCGGGCTGGGGATATAGCTCAGTGGAATAAGCGCTTGCCTAGCAAGCACAGGGTCCTGAGTTCGATCCCCAGTACCGCAAAAAAAAAAAAAAAAAGACTAGAGTCATCTCCATTCTACCTCTCATGTGCTGTATGATGTTGGGAAATGAGCTCCTAATTTCCTAACGAAGCAATTCCCTCACCTGTTAAATGCAGTACAGTAGCTACTGCGTATGACTCCTGTGAAAATAATAGTGTTATGTGAAAAGATGCTTACCATAATATTATATACCAAAATATTAGCAGAAATGAAATGCACTTACCCTCACAAGAGAACTATGATGTAACTGCGTGGAGGATGAGGGGATTTTGTCAGCTGGAGGAACAAATTACTTCCAGACAACTTGGGACAAAAATCTGTCTGTGAAGAACATATTTCTGACACAGAACTGAAGTCAGTGAAATAAGAAGAACCTGCCTGTCACAGAGGCAAGATTCATCTCAATTTACATGTTGCCTGGGGGAAGCATGTCCCACATCTTCTTCTCTATCACCTAGAATATAAACATCACTACAGAAAAGAAAGCATTCATAAAGTAGAGCCTGGAAAGTTTTCAGACTCATTCTATAAATAAATGTTTTAGTTCTTGTTTACAGAGAAATCACAACATACACAGTACAGAAACCATCGCTATGGAGAGTCGTTGATACATTCAGCCCTCTGTAAGTTAAGAAAATACCACTGGGAAAATTTATGCTACTTGAAGGATACGCAAGAGATGCAAAATGAAGAGAGGAAGGAATGAAATACTTATTAATAATACTGTTAGCTGAAAAATATTCTGTGTCATCTTCATTTTGGCAGCGTCTCACCATGTATCCCAGAGTTGCCTTGGACTCATAGCAGTTCTCCTGCCTCAGCCTCCAACGTTCTGGAATTATAGATGTGCGCCATCACAAATGGTCATTGTATTCTTATATTAGAACTATTAGTATATAAATTAAAACGTATTTCTTTACCTTTTTTTTTTTTTTTTTTTGTATTGAGAATCAAACTCAGGACCTTGTGCTTGCCAGGCAAGCGCTTAAGCTACTGAGTTATATCTCTGGCCTAAAACATGGTACTTTAAGCTAGGAAGTACTCTACTTTTTCACCTTTAAAAAATTTCTTTTGTGATTTTATATCCATGTAAAGTACAGCAGAATTAACGCAAATTGTATTCAAGTAAGTTCATGGATCTTTTTAGATTAACCAAATTAATTTCCTCTGAAATGAACTGTATCAAAGATGTTTAACTACTCCAATATCAGTTAAGAAATATGCTCAGTATTGAAGAAAGTTAATAATCTGACCAATTAAAAAAAAAGAATGACTTTTCACTCCTGCTGAATGTGTTAGAAATACATTGTTATAATTTCATAAATTTGTAAAAGAACACCGCTGCTTGATATTTGCACATCTACTGCATGAAACTTTTTCTGAAGAAGAAATTGGAGGAGATTCAGTTCACTGTCTGAAAAGAAGTTCTCTACCTTGTTTTTCTGTCTTGGTTGGTTTTCCAGATGATCACATGCTTAAACTTGTCCTTTAATCCCTTGAGCGTTCCCACAGTTTCTCATGTCCTTCCTAGATGGAGGTGTGCAGTCTTATAGGGATGGAGATTCATTTATGGAACACTGATAAACATTTTAATAACATTCACTTTTTGAATTACTATGCAGAAATAATTTTTTATTCATACATTACTCATATAGTTTAAACATTGATTTTTAAGTGAAAAGATATAGAATGAATTTGACAACAGCTTTATAGATGACTAATTGTTATGAAAAAATTAGAAGTATCTAAAAACTAGGATTTGATAAATTCTGACATCTATATCTAAAATCATCATAATATTGAATTTTCCCAAACTCAATTTTTATTTTCTTATAAATTTAGTACTTTATGGTGACCTTATATGCATATCGTACAAACTTGTAGGTATTTTTGAGTTTTTACATGGAACTTGGTGTACTATTTTTTCTTATGTACCAGTAGCTGCGTTATAGAATTTTATATCTTGAAAGTTATTCAAGGCTCAGCCAAAATGTAAAATGCTTCATGAAAATGATCTGATTCCTTTTTCAGATGAGATTACTTCTTCAAAGTAGTCATTGCTCCAAGATAATATCAATATAAATCAAAATGTTATTTTTTTCATCTTCCACTGAATTTTTTTTTTTTTTTTGGAACCGGCAATTAAACTCAGCACCTTGTACTTTCCAGGTAGGTGCTTATGCCACTGAGCTATATCCCAGGCACCCACTGAACTTGAAAACTAGCAAACAGTAGAAAATAAGTCTCCTGAGAGAAAAAAATAAATACTATTTAATCATCTTATTCATTATAAGGTTCAAGATACAGTGCATGTTCAATTGAGTAATATGTAAATTCATAAAGGATGATTTTTCTAGCTTGAATTTTTGAGCAGATACTTTATTTTAAAAAATTTTGGAAAGCATTCATACCACAGGTTCTACAGGGAAGGAGGGAAAAATGAAGGAAGGAAGGAAAGAAGGGAAGAAGGAAGGAAAGAAGATAGAGGTGAATAACCTGAAGGTAAATAGCTTTTACTAGTGAAAATTACTTACAGTTATTAAAATTTGTGTATATTCATAATATAGAAGCCTATTGGTATTATGCATGCATTGTGAAACTCATGAAACTACAAATTTCTAGTTACTTGGATATACTGAACTTTCAGTGTATAATTTATCTAGGAAGTATGACATGAACTTAAATACAACATTAAATATTATTATAAAAATTTGAATAGTGGAGTCTTATCAATTATAAATAGTAGAAATTCATTTTTCCTAAGAGGAAAAAGTAATCCAACTTAATTCCATAAAAATAATGTCAGAGCTATTGTCCTGAACCATATGCAGCAATAAGCTCTGGCTTGCATCCAGGGAGACTATGCAGCTAATACTGTGGCTGGGAACATGATAATTCTTATGTCAACTCGACTGGATTAAGAAGTACCTATGTAATCACTAAAGCACACTTCTGACTGTGTGTGTGAAGATGGTTTTCATGTTGGCCCAAAAACTGAGGTCAGGAAGACCAAACTTAGTGTGGTGACACTAACCAATGGTCTTACTCTGAATAAAAAGGGGTAATAAAATCTGTCCGTGTTTGAAAGACTCCAGTCTGCTTGAGTAAGCACATATTTTGCTTTTTTTTGCAGGGGGGATGTCACTCTCCCGTTTGTTCACCCTTCCACTGCCAACTCATACTAACAAGGTTCAAGGCCTTCAGTCATAGACTGGTGCTGTGCACCTTCTGTTCTGTAGTTTCTGTCTTCCTGGACTGGATCCCTCCTGCTCTGTCCCTGCAGTAAATCTATACACTAAATCTCCCTGTGTAATTATACATGTATTTTCTACTGATTCTGTTTACCTACCTAACCCTAGGCAAAACATTGGAATGCCCATTTAAATTCCATAGAGAAAGTTTTCGTATTCTGAAATTTGATCTTTATACATTTTATTCTGTCATCAAGATAAAGTGCAGTGGACTTGACAAAGAAAAATAGGTAGAAATACCAGCAATTTGAGTTACTTTAAGAGGTACAGCATATAAAATAAGGTAATGGAGCAAATATGAATAAGAGTGGGCGAAAAAATTATCCTCTATGTAAGAAAATCTGATTCCGCGCTAGACATTTCAAATGCAAAATTAACTAGAGATAGTAAACTGTGTGTGTTATGGATATAAATATTTTATATCTTCCTGGTCTTCATTTTCTTGAAAAAGAGAAAGAGCTCAAATTGGACAAACTAGTTAACAACTTCTACAACTTCAATTTTCTGTTCATGGCAGAACAGAAAATTCCTAAGTCCTTTTGTGTCCACCTTTTAAATGCAAAATAAAACTCTAGTAGCAAAAACAAAGCCAAACATAATGACCCCTAAGAAAAAAATCAAGCATGTTAAAGAATTGCAGTTAAATGCGTCCAGGGAGCACTGCTTTTGTGTCCAGCGTCTCAGCAAATCAAAGAAATAGGTCTCTTGGTATCAGGTAGCTGTCTCTGATAGGCTACCTTATGGATATTAAGATTTGTGTATATTAATAATATAGATGCATACTGGCATTATGCATGCATCGTGAAACGCATGAAAATACACATTTCAAATGAGTTTGAAAATACAAACTCATGAAAATACAAATGTTATTTGTGATTGTTTATAAAATATGTTGCCATTATGAGAGGCCACCAAGGACCTCATTTTTGAAGTAGCCTATCTGTTGATATCTTTCAGCAGGTAAAATTTTATAGAAAGAAAAGAATGTTCAGAATTGATATTAAAAATCATTCCATATTTTTGATATTGCTAATGCAAAAGCTAAATATGTGAATAATGTGTGATCTTATTTTTTAACAAGTGTAGGAATTTTCATTAGTTTAAAATCAAAATCCTATGTAATCACTATGTAATATACCAACCATTGTTAATTTCCTGTCACCTTGTCTGTAATTCAGTATTGCTTGTATTGTTCTTGTGCTAGGTTGTAAATGGATGTCTGTTTGTTAATGTGCTTTTGTTCTTTTGTTTTTAAAATAAAAAAGAAAATAAATATGCATTGAATGAAAAAAAAATCAAAATCCTGTTCAGTTTGTGCTCTGGAACCTAAACAGCCCATATAAAGGAAACTCAGACCAATTATGACATTTATTTGGAAATTCTCTGGACATATTGATAGCAGTGAACTTGATTTAGCATGGATGGAATTTTATACAGTTTGATGGGTTATTTTTATGGTGTCTCAAATATTCTTGACTTTAAAATAAATAGGCTATTTAAAATTATACAAAGTTATAAATCATAATGATGCAATATCTTTCTTATATGAAAGTTGTTTTAAATATAAGTTGCAGTTTCATGGCTCATGTGATGACCTAAAGTGACCAATTATTATTTTCTGTTTAAATCAAGTTTAAGGAGACATGAAGTGCTGTGATAATGTATTCAGAAAACAGTACTTTAAGATTTAGCTGTTTAATGATTTTATGATTTATCTAATAAATTTTATTCTCAGGAAGCACAAAATGATTGTCAATTAATTTTTTTTCTCCCCGATGATACTTTCCTCTACATTACCTGAAGAAGGACTTGAGTTCATAGTTTCAATGAAATAAATGTATGTCAACTTTTGTCACTGAGGAGAATAAATATTAACCCCAAATTTCTAATTAAAAAAGCTGTCCTAGACACAGTAAACAAATAAAAAAGCAACGAAAAACATTTTACTGCTTTAGTCCGCATTTCAGTTGAGCTCCCAGAGTGACTATCACTTCTGGATCGTGTTCTGTTGCCTTTCAATACTGCCCTTCAGAAACGGTCATTTCAGCCAGTACATCTTCTAAGGGCCACTCATGGACAGGACAGAACTGGTGGTCAAATGGCTCCCAAGGGTCAGGTAAAAGAATTTTGACTTTCAACAAGTTAGGCAGGAGTATCCAAATATTTATAAATGTTTGTCAAGAGAATCTGTGTAAATAAAATAACAAAGGTTTTATATTTGTTAAGAAGCTCAGGGTAACTTAGAGGATGAAGTTAGGAATTTTCCAGAAATGTTATAACAATTGGGGCAGTTCTTTAAATTTTCTGTTTAATCATGGAATGTTATAGAGTGATTTAATGAATAATTTGAAGTGGCTGAATTTCTGTGGAAATCATCTCATAAGTTTTAAATGATATCACCTGTCTGCACTTCAACTGCCGATCAAACCTACAGTATTACTATCTGCTCCATGTAGCATGAGAGGAAGAAACAGGTGTCCAGTTCATAACGACTGCTTCCTGACCCCGTTAGATAACTCCTACAGTTCTGACAACAGGTGCTTCACCATTTCTATGCTAAGTACCGTGATTTACTGCATGGAAATGCACACCATATTACTCTGCATTCGTGTCCTGTAGGCTTGTAGGATTTGTTTTAGACCATCATTCAAACTGACTGTACTGTAACTGTATTGCTTTTATTTAGTTTGAGGATGAAAAGTGTAGAGCATTATTGGTGTCATTTCTCACTCAGCATATGTTGTTAAAAAGTCAGTTCAAACTTATTTATTAGTTTCCTCAGAATGATGGATATAGTTTGGTGTTTCCACAGACATTTCTGTTGACTTTTTTTTAAGCAGTGGTATTTGGTTTGTACGCTACATTTGCAAGTAGACCAAAGTTTACCGGTCATAGAGAGCTTATTGATTATAAGAGACACAGGTGTAGAAAAGGGATAGACCAATGAGCAAGTCAGTGAATGTAGCATTTTGCAAAGAGAGAGATAAGTGATCACAGAGAAGTGGTGCGGTTGAAGGATAAGGAATGAACACTGATTCAAATTTCAAACGTGACAGTCAGAATGGGCGCCACTGAACAGGCCGGCCAAGATTCATAGCGGGTTAGACAGTATATCCGGGGAAAGAATGCAGCGGAAATGGGGGGAGACAGTGTAAACGCCATGGAGGAGCAGAAACTTGCCAACAGTGACCAGCACTAGTGTGTAACACGAACCATAAAGGGACATGAGGTACGATACTAACAGAAGATGGGTTAGTAAATTTCAAGAGAATTTTTTTTTTATTTTTACCAAGAAACATCATTATAGGTTTTCATCTATTGAGAAGTTATATACTTTTATTGAAGCATGAATTACATAAAAAAATACAAAAAGCTTGCATGTGTGAAAAGCGTAGTCACCAAAGAAGTACACAGGGTCACCAACCTGTAATTGTTTGTTTGTTTCTTTTCGTTTATTAGCTTCACAGATTCTCCTTATTAGAGGAAGAGTGTTCCCTATAGTTCTAGTTTGTCAAGGGTGACATTTTTTCTGTTTTTTTTCTTAAACGGAGTTTTTCATGCATCTGTAGAAATTACCTCTCTGCTTAAGTTTACAAAGATGGTGACATGCTGTGCTTTGTAGGTAGTAATGTTAAGTATGCAAGTGATTCTGAAGCTCAGTCATTTGTTCAAGGTGTGTGCGTCTTCTCTAAGATTTGATTTATAAAAATATTTTTAAATAGGAATGGAGAGAGGGTGGGGGAGGGGATGAAAAAATAATTAAAGTGTATTATGTATGTGTAACAATGCCCTATGAGGAAATGTAATTGTTCTCAATGGCAAGCATGTACAAATAAAATTAAATTATTAGAAAAATATTCTTGGACTTCTAACTTTAACACAAAGTATTTTGCAGTTCTTTTTCAGTAACGTTCTTGTGAAATTTTGTTGTCAATATTGTTACCTTTTCAGAGAATGAGTTAAGCAATATTCTCACATTTTCAATTTTCCCATAAAATTCACACAAATTCAGGAATACTTCTTCCATGAATGATAAGGAGAATCTATGAACAAAATACATTCAACCTGGTAATTTGTATGACAATTCCTTGAAAGAGTAAAATATTTAATAGAAATCAAACTATTTGTGTCCCATATAAATGTTCTATTTTTTACTATTGTAGAAGTTTAATTTGTAATATTGGATAACCACAAATATGTTAAAAATAGTCATTATATTTCAACAATTATTTACATTAGTTTAGCATATGAACAACAGTAGTAAATCTTATATTAAGCAAACGTGCATTATTTGTTGGTAGCATTTAGTGTTTTGTTCAATATGCTTTTGCATATAATAGTGTATTTCTGACGACTCAACATATTTATCTACATGCCACATGTTTTTCTATACCCCACATTTCTTACCCCACTGTTGCAAGAATGCTCACAGGTGTAGTCTGTTTTCAGTGTTGTGTGTATAGTGAATTATTCATACTTCCCAAAGCATATATAGATTCACAACAATCCCTATCAAAATTATAAAGGCACACTTCTCAGTAAAGCAATAGAAGTCAGTAGTTCAACTCTGTTAGCTCTCCTGCATATACATACATGCATAATTTCCCTTTGTATTGATCAATCTTGTATGTTTTTATTTGTTCTCCTGAGAAACCACTTGGAAGATATCAATATGTAATACAACAGCCATTGTTAATTTCCTACCACTTTGTCTGTAACTCTGTATTACTTGTGTTGTTCTTATGCTATTTTGTAAATGGATGTCTGTCTGTTAATATGTTTTCCTTTTTCTATTTTTAAGACAAATTTTAAAAATAAAGAAATAAAAAGGTATTCTTCAAGAAATTAGGAAAAGTAATTCTCAAGTTCGTATGAAAGTATAAATAAACTCAACAACCAAAGCACAAAAAATTAATTTGTAAGCATTATACTTCCTGATTTAAATGATAAGTGTGTAGTAATGAAAACAATGTGCTATTAGCATAAAAACAGACGTACAGATGAGCGTAACAAAATATAAAGCATGGAGACCCGCACGTATATTACTAACTTTGGCAAAGTTATTCATTTATTATTAATTTTTGGCAAAGTGCCATGAAGATATATTGCAAAAAGTATTTTCAATAAATGGAACTTGGAAAAGTTAATATCCATAGGCAACAAAATGAAATTAGATCCATATATATCATATGCAAAAATCAAAGTGGTGTAGAGACCTTACTATAGTATTGGAAACCATAAAATTTTTAGAAGAGAACACAGGGGAAATATACCTTGACATTATCTTTGTTATGATATCTACATCATGACTTAGTACAATTATGTTTTAGCTATTCTTTGGCCTACTAGTTTGGTTTTCATCTATATAATATAATTAACTTTATAAGTTGTTATAAGATAAGTAATTCTGATCTTGAAAATAATAAATAGGTGGTGGGCGTAGGTGTAAAGATGAAGGGAACTGAAATGTGTTATGCACATGGGTGACTTCCCCACAGTGGATAGAATCATTACCTAGTGCAAACCTGTACTGATAAAATAATAATGTAGTCATCATGACAAAGGTGAGGTCACGGTACATTTCCCCTGTGTTCTCTTCCAAAAATTTTATGGTTTCCAATACTATGGTAAGGTCCCTACACCATTTTGCTTTTTGCATATGATATATACGGATCTAATTTCATAGTAGTATACAATTGTCCATGACAATGACAGTTTAGATATACAGATAGCTCGGACTACACATGCTAAAGTAAGCATATGGTCCTACATAAAACTAAATAGCTTCTAAAATAAAACCAAATAGTTTCTTCACATCAAAGGAAAACCCTACAATAAAAAGTCAGACCTATAAATTAGGAGAAAATGTTTGGAAAGTATATTTCATAAGAGTTCATGGATTTTAATATTATTTTAGCATCACTATTATTTCTCTAGTATATTTCTCTAAATATTTTTATTAAAAATGTAACTTTTCTTGCAATTAGAAAACCAACAATATAAAAGTTTCAATTGGTATTTTCAATTTTCTTTCAGCACTTTCAAAGTGACTTATAAGTTCCTTGTGGCTTATTTCATCTTTGAAAATATTACTTCATTTTCAATCTATTTTTTGTTTTATTATTTATTTATTTATTATTTTAGTAGTACATGTTTGCACTAGGTAATGATTACATCCACTGTAGGGAACTGATTCATATTCTAACACATTTCAATTCCCTCCATCTTTACCCCTATGCCCACCACCTATTTATTATTTTCAAGATCAAAATTATTTATCTTATAAAAGTTATAAATTTCATTATTACATATAGAGATTGAAAACCAAGCTAGTAGCCAAAGAATACCTAAACATATAATTGTACTAAGTCATTATCTGTACTGCACTGATTAAAATACCTTTAAATATACAATATGTGATGTATAGATCCGTTACATATATATATATATATATATATATATGTATGTATGTGTGTGTGTATATATATAGAGAGAGAGAGACAGTTTTCCATATGAGATAAATCATGTTATATTTAAGCTTGCATTCCTGAGTTATTTCACTTAACATTCTGGTATCAAGGTACATTCATTTTTCTACAAAAGACTCAAGTTTAATCTTTTTATGGCATAGTAATACTCCATTGTGTGTAAGTAGCTGGCAACAATTTTTCTCATTCTATAGGTTGTCTCTACTCTGTTAGTAGTTTCCTTTTAATTTGACATGAATTCATTTGTGGATTCTTGGTATTATTTCTTATGCAATCGGGGCTTTTCTTTTTTAAAACACATTACAAGGATATGGTTAGAAATTGTTATAATTTCTAGTGCATTGTGATTTCCAGAGTTAGCACTAAAAATTAAAAATATTTACATAATAAGTTCAAAGAATATATAAATTATAAGCTATTTAATATATACATTCTAAGTTATAATTTATGTTATGTATTTAATATGTTATATATTTAATATATAAATTATATTATAATTTATTTATAATAAAACAATTATTTATTATAAATAATTATAAGTAATTATAAGATAATATATTTATAATATGAAATATATTATTATATATTCAGTGTATAAATTATGTAATATTATGTCATCCAAAAGAACATTGAAAGGAGATAAAATAATATTTAAAATGTACACAGCATGACAAAGGTAATAGGAGAAACTTCATCAGAATTAAATATGTAAATACTATATATATATAAAATACAAGATGTTTAAAATACCACTGAAAATATGTCTGACATGTATTTCAATTCTAAATTAGAGCTAAGTGTATTAAAGAGGATACAAGTACATAAAATTCAATGCTTATCATTTATAAGCAAAACCTGAAAATGAAGAGAGCAAAAGAACCAATATAAAACGCTCAGCATGTAAATTCTAACCAAAGGAAAGATGGGTAGCAATGAAACACTTCTTAACAATATAATGGTGAAAAACCATGCAAAAATGTTTTAGCATATATGAAACAAAAATTAAACCTATTTAAAGTAAAACCACTAAATGTATAATCATAGCTCAAAATTGCATGTTTCCTAACAATTGTTGGAAAACAAACACAGGAAAATAGTATATATATAAAAATATGACCAAGAAAATTTTTATATTTCAGTGCTTGAGCTAAATGAGCCAACAGAACACACTTTGTCACATGCTGCCTAAACAATTACATAGCTGTATAATTTATTTTTTATAAGACAAACTTCAGCAGTTATGAGATGATTGGAAGCACAAACAGTACATTGTCCGGCCCTAGCCAGGTCAACAAGCAGAAGGATAACTAGGAAACCTCCAAGTGTCTATGTAGGGCAAGACTGCTCTCTCTAGCTCATGTTTCACCACCTTAAACTCCACTCCACTGCCTTCTACTTGAAGCTAATGATTGCACATGTACTCAAACTAGCAAAGTCTCAGAAAGGAAGGATGGCTTCCATTTTTGTTTATCTTTATCTGTTCCCGGCATTCTGAAATTTGACACTTTCAAATCCTGGAATCCTCAAGGATCACCAGTGTTTTCAACACAATTCTTTGTTTGTGTTTAAATCAGCATGCTATTGCTTTTCTACGATGAGAATCTTTTTCACTTATCAGTGAAAGACTAGTAACTGTAACTGGCAGCCTTGCCTACATATTGTCTGACAGGGAGAAACACTTCTGTACTTATTTAAGGCTGAGTGCATCTTTGTTACTCACAGCAGATCCTAAAGTTCTTGATAGTTTAACACAGAGAACAGGGTACACACACAAATGACAACTAGTACAAAGTATGAATTATTTATGGAAGTTTGGTTACAAGGTAACCATCAATCCTTGATGTTATATCAATTTCAAAACAAGTTCCCAGGATGTGAATATCAGCCATAATTATAAAGCATCCACTGTGAGGGGACAGTGTGTGTCAGACAGAAGAATAAGACTTGCACTGCCCTCACCACAAGCATTTACCAGCACGCAGCTTCCTGCAGGGTTAACTTCCCTTTGAAGCAATGACCAGTTCAGACTTACTGAACTAATTTTGTATGTAGAAAGGCTTCTACTTGAACAACACTATCAAAAAATCTCTAATAATGAAGAAATTGTGGGTCATACTATTTTATTCCATAATTCATAAAAAATTTTACACTCATCTGTCTTTCAAAGTCCACTCACCACATGTACTTTATTGAAATGTTGAAACTGCTATTTATTTGTATTTACTTACTTTTACATAATTTTAGTAGAATGTGTTTGCCGTACATAACACTTGCAGATGTTTTGCGGAACATCTGTACACAGCTGTACCTCTGTGCCTCATCTTGGTCATCTTCACTCCTGGCCCTGCTCCCAGCCCTCGCCCAGCCCTCTCCTTTCCCAACACCCTGTCCTGTCTGCACTACTCTAGGTCCCTGTTTCCTGCCATCTTTCTTATTTTCCTCTTTAACATACTCATATTTTGAATCACTGATGGTAGAGGAAGCTTGCAGCATTTGATCTTCTAAGTCTGATTTACTTAGTGCTATGGTCTCAAGATCCATGTGTCATCTTCTAATCATTTCTTAGTTCTCATACTTCTTAGCTTTGTGTGTGTGTGCGTGTGTGTGTCTATGTGTGATCTCACACAGGTTTCATCCAGTTTCCTTGGTGTCTTGTCGTGTTGCTTTCAGGGTATCATAAACTCCAGAATCTGCCATGTCAACTTTATATTGATTGATCTCTCACTGATGATTATTTCTCACACTGATCATTTCTCACACTGATCATTTCTTTTCAACAGAAGTTTTAGTGTTCTGGATTTCTGCTTGATATTTCTTTCATAATCTCTAGTTCTTTACTAAAATAGTCTTTTAAATCTTGTATCATCTTGTTTCATTAAGTCAGCTTTTGATTTATGTCTCCTTTAAGTTCCTAAATTTTATTAATTAAACCCTTTATTTGTTTATTTATATCCTATTTTAGCTCAATGAACAGGTCCTGAATTTTTTTTTTTTATCCTTTTCCTTTGATCACTTCAAATACTTTAATCAATGGCTTTGAATTATGTGCTTGGGACTGCCTCTACTTCTGTACTAATGAGATCAGCTTTTCTGCAATCTATACAGACATACTGCTTTGTTTTCTCATGTTTCAATGGTTTTTGCACTTAGGGTTGAGGATCAGTTGGTATAGAACTCTGTTTCTACTGTGGAGATTTCTTTATGATCTATGATGCGGCCTTAGCTGTGGCTGTATTTTCATATTTATATCCTTTTTCAGGCCATTCCACCAAATAAGAGCAGTCTCGGTTGCTGTGTGGCAAGAGAGAATAACTACAGTTATATCAGTATCAACAGACAAACATCATCGATTATGTTATTTAAAATTTGTTTTAACAACGTTAGTCAACATTTAACAACTCAGAAGGATCCCAAGGTGTGGAATAGAGAGGATTAGGGAAAGCAAAAGGATAAAGTAAAGGGAAAGAAAGGAAGGAGGGAGGGAGGGAGGGAGGAAGGAGAGAAAGAAAGAAAGGAAAAGAAAGAAAAAGGAAGAAGTGTTAAAAGTTACTGAGGATGTCATGGATATACTTTTATATCTGGGGTGGAGGACTGACGGAGAAGTGGTCTGAGAGCTTATCTGTGAAGTCAGAGAAGGAGAGAAGTACAGCTGGAGACTGAGGGAAGCTGTAAAAAGATCTGAACTACTTACCATGCTGAGAGAGACCTTGTGTTCGAATCCCCTATATACAATTTTTGGTGAGAGTAAACCTGGTGTGTCCATGGAAGGAGTGTAAACTAAAACACTAATTATTTTCTATTTCACCTATAAAAGCTTCCTGCATATGTACCAGATAAGAGGAAAAAAAGAAGAGAAAAATCCACACAAAATACAAATTTTGTATCAGTGTCTTCAGTCCTATTTATACTTCAGTCAGGATTCAGCCTGTATCTCTTCCCCATTAACAAGGGGAGAAAATTTGATGCGTAGCGGCTGCGCAGGCTGAGCTCTGTTTCTAGCTGGGTGAGTCAGGAAGCTGGAGATGTTGACTTGTCCTTCAGCTGATTCTCCTCCTCCAGCTCATCTTCTGGCCTGCCAGTGAGTGGGGTTAGGGTGTTGGATGGACTGATAAGCCTGCTTCTCATCCACTCTGCAGGCAGCATTCTGCTTGGGCTCAGTTGAGGGAACTAACAGAGGTGATTTGCCTCTAACTTGTGATTCCGTACTTTGAATTGTATCAGAGCAGGAGTGGGCAGAGTGTAGCTGGTTAAAGACCCAATCTTTTGCTCATTCTCTAACCTTTTCAATCTGTATCCTTCTTCCCTGCACAATAGCTTCTGTGTTCATTCTATATCCCCTGGGTTTGATGCACTGTGCAGCCTGCAGGGCTATGTCACCGCTCTACAGTTCTCTGCCTGGGCCCGTTCTGGCGTGTCTGAAGGACAGGTAGTGGGCAGGGTATCCCACAGGCGCAGAATTCACTGGCTTTGGGGACTGGGGAAGTGCCTGTCTCCTCTGGCACTGCTGTCTGAGGGTCTTTGCTTGTCTTTCTGGGCACCAGTTGCAACCACCATACATCTTTCCAACTCACTGGGCCTTGGCTTTCTGAGTCAGATTCCAGGTCCTTAAGTGGAAACTTAGTCTTGTTTCTTTCTATTTCAAGTCTTGAATCTTACCTAACTCAGTCATTGCCGTACCTTTGCCTCTCTCTAGTGCTCTGATCTGTGAATATCTTATGCACCAGACTTCCTTTCCCAGGGAGGAAGGAAGTAGGACAGGTGAGCACTGGACAGTGGTTGCTAGGTTAAGGCACCAATCAGTCACTGTAGAATTCAGCTTCTCCCCGAGGGAGAAGAGCCTCTCCCAAGATGGCATGCGTCGAAGTGTGTAATCACGATCAATCTTGTATGTCTGTATGTGTTCTCCTGAGCACACACTTTGAAGATAGCAATATGCAATGCAGCAACTATTGTTCGTTTTCTGTTGCTTTGTCTATAATTCAATTCTGATCATACTGTTATTGTGCTACTTTGTGTCTTTTGTTAATGCTTTCCAGTTTCTTTTTTTTTTTTCCTGTTGTTGAGATGATTAATTGTTTGACCAATTTTGCATGTCTGTATCTGTGTTCAAAGTTATCAATAGGTAAAGCAACAACCATTGTTGAGTCCCTGTCACCTTGTCTGTAAATCAGTTTTGATTGTACTATTTCTTATGCTACTTTGTGTCTGTTTGTTAATATGTTTTTGTTCTTTTACTTTTAAAATTAAAAAAAAAAAAGATGGCATGCGTACTGGACCTACAGTGTAAGCAATTTGGGGATGAAGCCACAACCCAGCTTCCCTTTCCATATACTGCTAACATGAAAATTCATCTGATGGGCTTCTTTAAGACTTGCTTTCCCATATTTAGGTCTTTTTGCTCTTGCCACTCTTGAGACTCCGGCAAGGCACCTCTGCCTCCAGTCTGCCATGATGTGAAATTGCCACTTATGTTTAGATACTTTAAACAACTAATTTTCAGAAACCTATTTCTTGAATGATTTAATAATGGGAGATTTGTTTTAAATACTTAATTTTATACTGCGAGAACTTTTAAAATATTAACACTCGTGCAAAGCACATGCAAGTATTTGTCAAAGTGATGTGCCCTTATGCTTACAGATTCTGCACTAAAGAAATAAGACTTGTGAATGCAAATCTCCTGGACCTCACTCCTTCTTAGCAACCTTTTCTCTTATTTTTTGTTTCCCCACCTCTTGTGCAACTATACTCACTAATTTGTGATTTGATAAAGTTACTTTGTATCTTTAGGTAAATTTAAGCATATATTATCATTTCATTACAATTTTTCTAGATGTGATGTCTATTTTTCATTGTAATAAAATATTATTTTACACTGTGATCTGTAGTTTTCTTCTACTCCAATATCTTTTTCCTCTACTTTTGCTTTTTACAGTTGTAATCACCTGTTCACATTAATATTGCTTTAGTCCGCTTTCTGTCATTTTAACAGAATGCATGAGATTGTATAATTTATAAGAAAATAAATTTATTTCCTACAGTTTTGGAGGCTGATGAGTTCAGGGTGTAGGAATTACACTGTACACACTGCTGGTATGTCCTCTAAACTGCCTGAGCATGCAGGTGTCTGCGGTGAGGCAGAAAAGGGTAGCCTGGGAAAGCCTACCTTCATAACAAAGCCACTCCTGTGACAATCCAATTATCCATTAATTCACTCCTGAGGATAGAATCTCTAGCACTCAATCACTTCTCAAAGTCTCAAATATTAACATCCTATGACTTGGAGATTATTTCAATTATAAAAATTTGGGGAAAACATTTAAGCCAAAGCATTTGCATAGATGCTCTGTTTTCCGTTTCTTTCTGTACTGCATGATCTAAAGCTGGTATATTGTTCATCACTTAAGACTTCATAATAAGCATGTAAACTATGTTAACTTTCCATCCCATGTATTTCAATTTTAATTTTTTTCTTTAGTATCATGATATTTCTCTTATGCCATGAAAAATAATGTTTCCATATATATTTTACAGCACTTTATCTATGGACAAATTCTACTTATGTACTCTATTGGAGTTTCTTTTATGTATTTTACTCCTTACATTATCAGCTTGATTTCCTTTATTCTTATTATCATAGGACTATTTTTTTAATTTCAGTCAATCTGAAATATACTCCAGTTTCTTCTTCAGTTCTCCTATCCTCTTATTTTTGTTGTGAGCATCAAACTTATTTACTTTTAAGTCTTTATCAGATTATTATAAATGCATGTTAATAGCCCATCTAATTCCTGACAGTTGAGTTTTATTTGAATCAATTGTTCATTTGGATGACATTGCTCTTGTGTATTTTTTTTTTACATTAGTTCCCTTAATTATAAAGGGGTAATTGATTTTTGCTCAATAAAATATTTATTTGAAGTTTTATTGTTAACTATTCCTTTTTATTGAAAGAGAGATACAATATTAACACATACAGAGAGAAACTTTTCCAAATTCTCTGTCCAGAGTAGGAAATATATTAAATTTTCCTTCTGATGTAAATCCTAGTCAGATCTAAATCAAAAGAGTCCCTTGTGAAATAGTTCACCACTCTGCCTTCACTCCTGGTCAGCTGCTGAAGTGGACCAATTTATATGTAGTATTTAATATGCTGTAAGAAAACATTAAATTAAACATTGGCAAAATAAATGTATAATGGAACTGACCAAACTTGTCTCTGTACCTCTGGCATCTGCACGAACCATTTCCAAAATGATCAAAGATGCTCCGGCAGTGCACATGCATGAATATGTCTTCAGTAGCTTTCCAAGAGGAAGGTGAGGTGCTGGCAAAGAGTTAAGGCAGCTCCTCTTTCCTTCTGACTCGCGTTTTATCACATAACTCCTCCAATTGGGTCATGTTGAAAAGGCTGCAGAAAATGTGGGTATTTAGTAAAAGTAACTTGCATGGAGGATACATTTTTTATATGTACTAAATCACGTTGCTGGCTTCCTGTTACATCTGTTCAAATTTAAATTGGTCCTCACCAGCCATGGTGAGAAAAGCTTCTCAAAATACTCTCAGTGCCCCCTGCGCCAAGGCCTTAAAGGGTGGTATCTGGAAGAGAACAAGTCTATGGTTGCTTCTTAGCACCAATTCAAGGTGTCTTAAAACTTAATTCCTGAGAAAAAATAACTTCAAAATGCAATGAAGTGTTATTGTTAATATAGGAAAGCCACTTTTCCAAAATTAAAAATGCTAATCATTCACATTTATAGGAGAGTATCACAGTTGTGCTTGGATTGTGATTTTTAAATCACTAAGAATGAAAAATACAAACTAGATCATTTTAGTAGAAAGATGGATCCACCCTATCTATAAAAATAATACTATAGCACCATTACTCGCAGGAAATCAAAAGGTATGCGGTTCACAGAATGTAGATAAACACTTGGGGCCTATGTCACCGATTATGTATTTCTGGGTCTGATGATATTTGTGGTATGCTCACAGTGGCAGAAGTCAGTTTACTGTAATGCAGAACTTTTATGGTAATTAATATGCACACTCAAACCTTAGTTGCAATGACAATTGCGTATTCTTCTTCCTTCACAGCTCCCCAGCTGAAGAAAGCATTGTCCAGTGCCTTGCTTGGATCTGTGTGCTGGCTCACAGAGTGTGCTTGCTGTCAGCTGGTGCAGCCCCGCTACCACTCACTGCTTGCTGCATTACTGAAAACTTTGTAAAGCCACAACCTGGGGCAGGTGAACACAGTGATCCTTTGTTGTGATCCGTATAACGGCCCTGGAAGTTTATGGCTGTCTTCTGGCTTACTGCGCTGTTAGAAGTCTCCACTTGGTTGCTTGGAAGTGGAATACTCACCATCCTCCATGAGTGGCCAGGATTCCCCTTCCATTTGGCCCAGAGCCCATCAGCTGGCATTTTCCTTTTTCCAAGAGGAAGGCTGGCACTGTAATTCCATGAGGCGTTTTCTAGAGTAAGACGTGATTAAAGCAATGATTATGACTTTGCTGTTTTTCTGCAGCTTCCCAGGGAAAATTGCTAACACACATATGCAACTGTTTCATTTTCTCACTTTAATCCACTTCACCTAAGCAAGTGTTCAATAAATTCATTTAAAATTCTTGAAGAACAACATATTTTAATGGTGTTATTTTAAAGCAAAGTCAAAAGCAAAAACTGATTGAAAACACAACTAATTCTTCTGAGTCAGTTATCTTAAAGCTAGCAAAAAGGGTTTTTCCTATTAGCAGAATCATCCAAAATTATTAAGCAATGGCAAAATTTTCAATAGGTAACATAAAAAACTATTTTACTTATTCCTTCAGGAATTACCCATGTCTTATTTCACTAATTGGGCAATGTGTGCAAATAGTGTAAAATGGTGTGAAAACATTATGCATTCAGAAACTATATATTAAATTTTAAATTTTATTATTTCTGCAGGTAGTGATATGTGATATGATATTCTTTTTTCAGGTGGGGCAGCTGCAGGGAGCTATAGTTTCAGGTCAACTTTGCAATCTCACAGGCAAATAATGAAAATTTCCTTGTGTACTGTGTTGCTGAGTGATGACATTTGCTAGCTTAAGCATAATAAGCATATCTTCAACTTAGGATACTTTCAATTATGATAGATTCACCAGCAACATAACCACATCACATATTAGGGAGTACCTGTATATTTATGCTGAATTAATAATCACTGTAAAATATGCTGTGATAAAATTGTGCCCAATTAAGTGATAGCCTCTTTTACTAAAGTGTCAGTGAAAACATCTTTAATGATCGAATCCCAGTGAATCTATTTACTTTTGGAGAAATTTTAAATCATTTTTAAAATGACATTTAAGAATACCAATCCATGTTATCAAAGAAAATAACAATTTTAATAAAATAATTAAGAATAAGAAATCATTTTCTCAAATTTTTGTGCACTTTAACTATAAATCTAACTACAACTCTAAGAAAATAGCAGTAGTATATGTTACATTCAGAAATATGAAAGGAGAGATGTCTTCCCAAAACATTTTGAATAGGTTTTATATGAGTCTACGGGGAAAGCGTTGTCATTTTTTCTGTATATAATATGAAATATTGTTTCATTCACTTAGTGGAGCAGCAAAATACATATTTTACAGTTGTATGAATATCAACCTTAAGTGGGCTAAAGGAAAAAACAAAGGGCACCGTGGCTCAGAATACCTGTTAAGCTTTCTGAAACAAATGTTCCTGAGCGTCTTGATTTACAGGCAAAATAAAATGTTACATGAATATGATTTACAAAACAACTTTCTGCAAATAAGGCACCCAGTGAAGATGAGGGCAAGTGTTTCGGATTATAGCAATCTAATTTCACACACAGGGGTGTCTTTCAGACAAATGCTTTCTTTCTTTCTCCTGTCAATTCCACCCTATCTATATCAAGAGGCCTTAATAGCAGCTAATTGATCTTCACTGAGTTCCTCACACACTAAAAGCACGGAGCAATGGATTGGGAGCTGCAATTAGAGCTACACTGACTTTTACCCTAGCTTTCATCCACCCAGGTAGTCTAGCCACCTCTGTATTTTCAATATCAACCTGGTAAAGCAGAATGAAGATCAACACGTTGGATAATATCACCTTCTGACCTCATTTGGGAATAAAATTGAGGCTCAAGTGCTTTAAATGGGGATCTCATTCAATAATTCACCTGAAAATACACACAAAATGTTTTTTTACTCAATACAAAATGACCTTTAGAAGAAAGCATTCAGCATGCTGTGAGTGTCCCCTTTTTTACTAGGAAACAACAGCTAAATAATGCAATTGACATGAAAAAACTGACCGTGAAATGTTGAAAAACAGACTTTCAGATCGTTTGTCAAAGAAAATCACCTTATTCTATTTGCAGCCTTGTATTTAGCACTTGCCTATCAATAAAATTTCAATTATATTTAAGAAAAAAAACCTTTATATTTTCAGGTACATTATATTGTAGGACAAATTGCTTTATAATTTTATGGAAATAATAGAATTACTGGAACAATAGATGCTTTCATTCATTCTTTGAGCTAAATTCGCTTATCTCATTCAAGTTGTGATATTAGCTTTATGTCAACTTTTAAAAATTTTGTACAGATCATACACAGGCCACGTCATATTTCTGCTTTGTACATTTAGTCACAGAGTATTTCAAATATATCAATTAATTTTAACTGTATTATTATAACTAATAATGTAAGAAAAATGAATATTTTGGAGTATGTAGAAAAATCAATTCTACATACTAGGTGACATTACATATTGAATGAAGGAAAGGGTAATTTACACTAATAAACATCTGAGACCATCATTGATACTGTTGCCTTATTGTAAATATAATAAAGATTATATGGCTTCCATATATCACACAGTTGATAGTGTGCTCTGTGTGCCCTGCATCAACTTGCCTAATAGGTTTCCTTCCTTAGGTCAGACTGCTTAGTCTACGTGAATAGACTCATTGAAGAAAAAAAAATTAAATGATATGAGAAGATTAGGTACATATGTATTATGAAGTTTTATGATGAGCAGTTCTCAATGGAAAAATAACCCTTAATATAAATGCAAAATTTCTGCCAATACTACATTCATTTAGAATATAAATTGTACTTTCTGGTATGAAATATGTATTGCCAATAATCATGTGATTATTAACTAAATGATTGAAAGAATGAGAGAAAAACGTTCACAGTTTTGAAGTGGAAAAAAACAGATGATAATTTATACTTCAATGTGTGAACTGAGGAAAAAGTAAAACCTTAAATACATCAATAAATATCAAAGGGAGTCCCGAAGCAGACAGAATATATATTTTACAAAGCTTAAATCTCTGTAGTTGACTGACAACCTCAGGAATGTGTACATTAGCATGTGGCTTTATTTTGTTTAACATTAGGTAATAGAAACTTCAGTAAAAATGTAAAATGTGGCAGGAATAGTGTTTTGACACTACCTAAAAGATTATTTTGAATTGCCTAATAGAGTTTTTGCACTGTCATTCATTTATAGTGACTTACTGTATTCCATTCACAGAGTCCTCCAACATTAATGTCCTGGTTTTACAAAACAGCTCACCAAGATGGTAGTTTTGCAGACAATCAAGGGGAAATATTTTACTAGCCCATAAAATAATTATATTTAATGACTGACTTCTTCCCAGATTAAATATTTTATTTCAAAATCATATGCTGAAAAGCTGTTCAATTTAAAAGACTTATGGTTTTTGCAGTTTTAAACAAATCTATATTAACTACATTAAGCAATATATTTCTTAAAAATAGCTAAATTAGCAATTATCTAGATTATATTCTGTAGGAATATTTAAATACAGAATATATCCAAAATAATTTATTTTTCTATATATTTTGTTGTCTACAAATATTTAAACCCACAAAGTTATGATAAAATTCTTATTTCATAGTACACTATTTACACTTAATATCTCTGTGCATTAATTTATGCACTCACCCTCCAGACATAGAGTCACACATGTTTTTACCTCTTTAGGTTTCATTTTAACAAGGTGAGAACATGACCAATGTGAGCTGCTGTATTTGTTTTGGCAAGAAACTTTTATTTTTGCTATTTTTAGTGGTCAACAATTGATCTTTTTAATATAATTATATTTTTCATCATAGGCTTTATAAAAAGAAATATCATATTGAATCTTTGTTCACTATGTTGTATGTAACATGTGCCATTGACTCCTAGACATCTTAGCACATCAGTCCATTTTTCATAGTAGGCGTTTCTTTAGAGATACATATGATGTTGTTTGCTCCATGTCAGCAGCACAAAACTATGAGGAAATCAAATCAGTATTGATTTACAACACAGGTAATTATGGAGGAATGTGGAGAAGGCTTTCTAATAGAATTCTGTCAATCAACCCTCAGCCCCACTTTCTCATTATGTGTGTGCTGAAACTATAGGATGGAATTTGTCTGGTGACATTTCAGGGATAGTGACTTTGATTTCAAAGGAAATGTTTCAGGTTCATTTCATTACCTTAGAAAAGTAAAAGCAAATTTGCCTTATAAAAAGCAATTACTTCTTCGCTGACCAGAGCACAATAGCAATATAGGAGAGATTTCTCATTCCGCTATTCAAATCCTGAACCAGCAAACGAGTGTTTGACTTTGCTTTAAGGCAATTTTACCATGTTTGAATTGTGAAAGCATTTAATCTTCATAAAGTAGGTTATTATAATGGAGATCATATTGTATTGGTATAGAATAGCAGCTAAAAGACAACAAAGTATTGATATTGGTTTAGCATTTATGGCATTTTAAGAACAATATTTCGTAAAAAGCACTTATAAGCATTTCAATAAATTTGCAGAACGTATTGAAAATGATATTGCATGTTTATTTGCTATATATCTCTTTTAAAACAGATTTTTGTCCTCTTTTAAGTAATAAACATGAAAAATATTTCTACTCTACAATCAATACGAAGTACATTACCAATAAAACGTTAAAAATTTTTTTGATACTTCTTAGTACAATAGTGGTTTAAGTTGTCTTCTAAAATAATTTTAGTGTTCATAAGAAATAATTATATGAAATTAAGTTTAACTTATTGCACATGTTAAAAATTATAAAAATTGAGTCTAGGGGAATTTTACTAGTAAGAACTTGAAAATTTTCAGACTCAAGTCTAACAGATGCTTTAAAAACTTATACTATGAGTGTCCAATCATAAATTATCCTACAGACACCATGGAGTAAAAGAACCTGCAATTTGAGATTATCAAAACAACAAAAGTTAAGGATTAGCTTAAGCGGGATTTTTGTTTACAATCATGACCAACACTACTTAAGATGATGTTACAAAATAAATTTCTACTGAAATGAAGTGAGAGAAAAATATCAGCGAAGAAAACATAATGAGAGAACATTGATTTCTATATTCAAATGAGCTTCAAAATACGACACGGTAAATAGTTAAAATCATCGTATGAATATATATGTATATATATTAGAATTTTAAACAAATTAGTTATGTATATACTTTTGTGACTGTTATGGTATAAAGGAGAGGATGTAGGATATGTCATGGTATTTTCTGTTAAGGTGTATTGGCATTTTTGAGTATTATAATACTCATATAAGTAGTTCTTATAGCTTGGTATAATGGTTTATTTACATACCATTGAATTAATCAGTGATTGAAACTTTCAGTTCAGTGTCTTTGTGCTTAACGTCAATAGCTAAGACTCAAGTGGAAATCAGTGAATTCTTATACACTGAATAAATGGCAGTACATATATCAGCGCGAAAGGTAGAGCTGTGGAAGTTTGCCACTGCAACCTCAAATTTCGTAGGGAAATTCGAGTTTTATCTGTACTGGAACAAAAATGGAAATCTTTGTTAAATTGTGTTTACATGAAGCCCACCATACACAAAAGCCACCGTGTTTGTAGGTATGAAGAGTGTGTGAATCACCACTAGGGCAGAATAAGCACAGCGATGTACACGGGAGTGAGAACAGGGTAGTGAAATGTTGGTGACAAACTGAGAATAGAGCTGGGGCCGAGCAATGAGATTTCATAGTCGGTCTCAGCAGGTGAGGCACGCGGAACATACGAAGGCAAAACAGGGTGATCGTCAGGGCTAGAAAACAAGTTCACTGAAACTAACATTTCCCATTGTGCAGAGCAAATCTCATCAAAAATTACTTTATAGTATACACACTTTTTGTGAACTTTAGAAAAATTTGTCAGTGATATATTTCCAGTTACTTACAATGTTTGGTGAAGTGGAATAGTTACTTCAGAATTCTAAAATAAACGCAATTATCGCTTGAGAATTGAGATATATAATTATTAAATGCCTATACAATAAAGGAAGAATATAAGGAACATCTTGTCATCCATTAGAAGCTCCTTTAATGACCTGAAATTATATAAATTTACAGATATAAATTCTTAACAAATTTCTCCTTTTTCTTAAAGAGAGAAGAGATATTATTAAAAAAAATTATTTCATGCTATGTCTGCACTGAGTTATTAGGAAACATGGTAATAAAATTTGCATTAAATCTCCAATAGTGTTTTATTGATAATATACTCAATCCAGCTATTCTTGCTCTAGGTATCTTCCCCAAAGAATAAAAATATCCTTTTACAGTGATAGATGCGTACCCATGTTTATGGCAACACAGTTTGGAATAGCTTGGAAGCTTCCTATTTGTTGATCAACAGATGAATGAATAAAAACTGTGGTTTTTCTACACAGTGGAGTACTAGTCTACCAAAAACAGAGATAAATGCCAGTGATTTGTAGGAAAATTGATGCTAAAGAGAGAATAACACTAAATGAAATCAATCAGACATACATGCTTAAATATCCCGTGGTTTCTCACATGAGAAGCCCAAATATAAAGGCCAAAATAAACGCTAGATCATATAAAGTAGAGTGATGGATCTTTTTCAATTGAAAAGGTGACAGAAAGATGAAGGGATGAGAAAAGGAGGGAAGGGGAGGGTATGAGAAAAACTATGTCAACGGGGAAATCTTTCAACAGGGAATGTGATCATAAAGCACTACAAATATGTACCAGTGAAAAAAGTAAATGAGGAGAAAATAAGAATAATAGAATTCTTTTCACTATTATTAATGGACTCCATAACTCATAATTTCTTAGTGACTTAACTGTAAATCAACAAGCCTCACCATCTTCAACTTCATAAAACTTACACTCTGAACCCATTAACCCAAGCAGAGCATGCTGTAATGCTCTGAAGCTTTTACTCTGATTTTTACTTCAGTTTTTGAATCCCATGTAAAAATAATTTTCTCCCTAAAATCGCTGTCAACTTTCACTGCATAAGATTAACTATTCAACATTTATGTTTAGTCAGCTGTGTCCAAAGGAATCTTTTACACACATATTTTACAGGGCAGGGTTGTTTTTAATTCATTGTTATATACTTAGTACCTACACAGTGCCTATCAAGTCATGACTGAGGAAATGGGATGGTACCCATTCAGGCAAAATAATACCCAGTGATTTACAGTGTTAGACAATTTATATGTGTTGCATATTTACTACTTTGCATCGACTGCTTAATCATTTCAACAACTCTAAAGAATTGATAATACTGTTGTTGCCCCTTGACTGATGAGAAAACTAAGACAAACAGAAACAGAGCCACTAACCCACCATGTTTTCAGGAGATGGATACTTCTCACTGCATAATCCAAATTGTTTTTCCTGTTTGTGAACGTCCCTTTTGTTAACATTAACACCACTGTACCTCTGCGCTTGAGAGTCTGCACCAAAAGTGAGTTTTATCATAATATATGTAAACCCACTTGGGTAAATGTGACGTTTGAGGAAAAATACAATCAATTTTCTAAAAGTTATTTACTTGGATAAAATTCCCAACATGTTAAGCATAATTTTAAAAGTTTTGAGTAATGCCTGAGATTGAGAACTCTTTTTCCTCCTGACCTAAATGTCACTTTATCTGTTACATCCCCCCCATTTGCTTATAAAATTAAACAAAACCTAGAAAATAAAAGTAAACCTTACTGTTAATTCTGAGAACCCACATGTTCCAGAAGGATTTGTTTGTTAGTTGTGGTACCTACACAAGTCTACCAACTAACCAAACAATTAGAAGCTTAGGCTCAGACTACTGGACTATGTCTGCCAAATTCAAATAACATAAAAAATACATCCTTCAATGTGTAGCATCAGTTTAGTAAGATTATCTCCTTGACTTTTGTTCCATTTTTGCTACAATTCATAAAACTGTAAATGTAGTATGACTCCTTTCAGATTTCTCAGGAAATGAGTGTCATTTTCCTATATTTCCACTGTCATGGGATATACTTGGTGGAGGAAATAAAGAAGACACCACTTCTGTGCACATTGCTTATATTTTCTGCTCTCTAAGAGCTTCTGAATATCTGTAATGTCAGATGAGAGGTGAGTATGGACAAGAGCAGGTAGACACATTATGTTCTAGTTTGATAGAAGGAATTATTTAGCTCAAGATATTTTTGTGAGAAAAAATAAACATCTATAAGGAAATAATTTTTAACAGTTGCAAATGTTACAACACTGGAAATACAGAACAGTTTTGCTTTAGGACTTTGCTTTTTTCCTATTTGAAATTAAGAAACATAATATTGAAATGATTAACAATGACATACAACAGAAAGTGTAACAATATGACAGTTTTATGATTTCCAAAATGATGTATATTCCAAATTCAAAATAATCTACCATAGAAATATAGTGTTTTCCAACTAAGTGCCAGTCATTTTAGAATATATTTTCAAATGAAATGTTCTATAAGTATTTAAAGTAATAGTCAGTAAGAATTTCTATAAAATTACTGAAATTGTGCAGAATTGTATTCACTGAAACCTGGAATAAAAGGTTAATATTAGAAGAGAATATTTCAATATAACAATATATTTAGAAACTAATGCCTTTTAAAATTACAGTAGAAGCACATGTGCTGTAATAGATAAAAATCAAAGTACTTTAAAAGAAATTGTTTTATGGAAAACATTTTAAAGAGTTGTATATAGAATAAATGACAAATCAAAGGAAAGAAGTGTAGAAAAACATAACGTCATTTTCTTAAAGATCAAATCCCACCTTTTTAAGTATTATTATTATTTTTTTAAATTTCATTATAGATACTCCCCAGTTACTATAAGTATGTGAAACCTATTTGGGCGTGGTGATCCATGCCTGTTATCTCAGCACTTGGGAAGTTGAGAAAAGAAAATCCTGAGTTCTTGGCCAGCCTGGGTTACATGACAAGTTCAAGCCAGCCTGGACCACAGGGTGAAATCCTGTCTCAAACAAACAAACACCTGGTTGATTCACAGGTACTAACATCAGAACATTTATTTTCTTGACCATTTCTGACATCAGTTTGTTTGTTAATGCATGTATTCTTGGACAATTATAAACTGTATCCTCTAAGTGTCTTTTTGAAAATTTTCCACACACTATGAAAACTTAGGGGCCATTAGTTTTCCCATAGTAAAATGGCCCCTTTCTATTGCAATTTTACAGGTAATAGGATTAAAACAACACATTATTTCAAAGGAATCTAATCAGGGGAAGCACAAGGCAGGTACAAATGACCGGGTTCAAGAGTCTAAAAGACAAGCCAGTAATAGGTTGCCACAGACAGATCTTGGAATTAAATCTGATCTTACTTAAAACAAGAATTAGGCACTCAATGAGTCACGATCAAAAAAGAGTCACAATATACAAATCCAGGAATGCAAGCATTTGCAGTCGCCAAAAAGATGTTTCTAACATGAAAATGTTCTGCCATTAAATGATCCTACTTTTAAGATTACAGTCATCCCTTGCTATATTGTGTTTCACTTATTGTGACTTCATTGTATTGTGTGTTTAAAAACATATCTATTTCTGTATTATGGAGTTTTCACCATATCAAAGGGAGTATAATATTTATGATTTTAATTATTTTTGCTTAAAAATTTAAAATAATATAAAAATATAAAAATGTTCATTCAAACATATTAAAAGAATATTAAATTGAAATAAAATACAGTATGTATTCCATCAGCAGAAGAATACCGTACTGTATGCAGTGGACATGCAGTATGTCACTACTGCTCACACAAGTGTGCCACGGTGAGATTGTACACCACACGCTGTTGACAGATGCAATGGAAGGCAACCAACCACAGCACTGTGTCCTGCATCCTGGGTGCTCAGAGGCTCAGTGACCATGGCCTCCGTCTGTCTGCTTTGCTGCACTGTGCCCATATGTTCAGCATCTCTCCTTGTCCACTTCACACTGAGTACTCATATAGAATCTCACATGTTAAAGTCACGTAGATCTAAGAGTGTAGAAAGTGTTTAAGAGCATATGTAATGTTTATAAGAGTGTGGGAAATGTTAATAAGAGAGTGGGAAAGCTTTATAGGAGTACAAAAAGGGTTTATAAAGCTTTAAAACATATATAAATAATAAAATAATATAACATCACTACGCGGACTTTCACCTATCACAGGGTCTCTGGAATGTAACTCCCGTGATAGGTGGGGGATCTTTGTATATTTTTATTTTTTATTTATTTATTTATTTTTTTGCAGTACTGGGGATCGAACTCAGGACCCTGTGCTTGCTAGGCAGGTGCTTATTCCACTAAGCTATATCTCCAGCATCTTTGTATATTTTTAAAGAAAGATTGAATCTCACAAAAACCGGGGTGGCCTTTCCATTGGGAATATTCATCTATGAAATTGCGATGTCATTGAAAGTCTCTAATGGCTTAAGCATTCCCGAAGTTGGCTGTCTGACGTGATAGTCTCTCCTAATTGTGGGGAATACTGGTCAACCTTGGCATGAACTATTTGAACTATTATGCAGTGTAGATACATTTGATTATTTTAAATGACCACTTGTGAGATGGGAGCAATTCAGTCATGCCATACATGAAAGTTGTATTTAATGTCTGTGGCAGGGCAGGAAGCGCAATGGTTCTGTCTAGCTGGCCTTAGCCTCCTGGGACAAATTAGTGAATGAAAACAATAAGCTCAGACATCCCCACGATGTCTGAAGTCTTCTGGCTGTGAAGATGAATTCATAAAGGAAAATAAAGAAATCAAAGATTGAAATTCCTAGCTCCAGGCCCACATAAGAAACTTTAAGTTAAAAACTTAAAAAGTGTGTCCTGAAAGAAAATCTCCTGTCTTTAAGCTGCAAGGTTGAGACAGCAGAAACCCCAAATCTAGCCCTCATAAATCGATCGGCTGAACTAAAACAGAAGTTCAATGCTCAACCTCAAAGGGTATCTGAGACAAGAGGGTGCTGATTGGAAAAGAATTGGATCCTATAAACTGGGCTGGGGATGTGCGGGTGGGTCCTAAGAGAGCTATGGATTTCAAATTTCTAGATCCTAATATTTTTTTATAAAGGAAGAGATATATTTTTTAAAGAGGAAGAGAGTCCACACCCACAGTAGAAGAAGCAACACCACCTCCACCCACTACAATGTTGGCCTCCTCTGGTGTCCCTGGGGAGCTGAGCCTATGTTGACCAAATAGGACAATGCTGATACTCCTCAGGACCCAGCCTCAATGCCCATTTTTGCCTTTAAGTGATAACCAGGCTCAAATTATAGAAGCCTCCTATGGTGAGTTACATAGTGTGATCCATTAGGAGGTCTGCTATTATCCAAAAGAAACTTTGAGTTTTCTAACTCTGATAAGCAGGGGACTAATGAGTAATTGTGGGAATGGATCACATGGGTGTGGCAGAACAGTGGCAAAATACACACATGGATCAGGCCGAGTTTGTTGATATGGGCCCATTAATCAGGGATTATGCATTTAGGGTTGCAGCTTGTGGAGTAAACAAAGATGTTAATAGTTTATTTGGTTGGTTGGCAGAAGTGTGGATCAAAAGATAGCTCCATGTGAATGAGTTAGAGATGCCTGATATTCCATGGTTTACTGATGACGGGGGCATTCAGAGGGTCAGAGAAATGGTAACGCTGGAGTGGATCTATCATGTAAACCCTAATTCTTCACAATGGGCTGATCCACAGAATGAATGCTTTGCTCATACCTTGAGAAACAGATTTGTGAGTGGAGCACCAGCATCCCTGAAGAACCCCATCATTGTCTCCTCTGTATGCCAGACTTTCTAGGGAGACCACGGTTACCCAATTGGTAATTTTAAGGGAAGTAGGTTTGATTGGATCTTGGAGTGGGAGAAGTCTGGATGCAGCATTTAATCACTAAAGACAGAGTCCGTGTACTTACTGTCATGGACAGCAGAAGCAAAACAATGACCAGAATAATCTGACACATGTAGATGTATGGTATTGGCTGATCAGCCACAGATTTCCCAATAGTGCAATAGACAGGAAGCCAACAAAAATTTTTTTATTATATTTATATAATCAAAAGAATAAGGACATATAAACAGAAAAGTAGTTCAAATTGTAGTTACAGGGAATCACGGCTCCTTAACCAGTTCCCAGACTTGAGCTGGTTTATAGTCCAGAACCTCCTGAATGAAGGGAAGGTCAGGTGAAGGGTTTCTCTTGCCTTGGAGAAGGACACTGAGGCACCAAAAATCTATACAGTTAGTCTTTTTCCCATCCTTCCCCACAGGTATGTAAGGAGTTTGGCCCCATTGATTGTACATTGGAAGAAGGGAAATGAGCAGACATTTTGGGATATTCATCTCAAGCGTTTAGGAAACCACAGAGCCAGGAGATCAGCATCAACAGATTAGAAGATTTTTAAATTTTTGTTTGTTATATTCTGTGTGACAGCAAAATCTATCACCTCTGTATGTGGTTCTTACACATAGAAATATCAGTCTGGAGGCAAATGAGATCCAATAAATCCAGAAAGAATCATATAACTTTCCTTAATGGTTAAAATCAGAAATTTCTGAACATTGAAGATAGCCATACAAGGTTTTCTTTTAGGAAAATTTCCTGGCCCCTAAAATGAGAAAAAAGAATTGATGTCAACATTATTGTCAACTGATATCTTTAATCTGATATCTTCCATTTGGATACTCAGATAAACAAATATAGACATGTAAGCTTCATCACACACTTACACATTAACTGTTCTTTTCAATAGAGCAATAAAGATCAGCAGTACAACTATGTTAGCTACCCTCTGTGTGTGTGTGTGTGTGTGTGTGTGTGTGTGTGTGTGTGTGTTTCCCCTTCTGTCTCTGAGATTCTGTATTGCTTGTAGCATTTTTGTGTTATTTTCTAAATGTATGTCTCTTTGTTAAGATGTTTTCATTCTTTTATCATTAAAATTAAGAAAAAGAATAATATTCCCAAATAAGAAAAGGTGGCCCCATCTTGAACAAACAAAACTTTCTGTATTTCTTTTATCCTATGTGTTTGCTTGCCTGTAGTTTGGTGCTCAGGAAGTTTAACACTGTTTTTTGTTTGTTCTGTTTTGGTTTGTTATGCTGGGAATGAACCCAGGGCTTTCATCTGAGCTACTTCTTCAGGCTTTTCTCTATTTATTTGTTTTTCTTTTACCTTGGGACAGGGTCTTGCCAAATTTAATGTTCTTTGGCTAAGATGTTATCGAAGCTGAAGTTCTAACTACTGTTTGAATCATTCATCATTGAGCTTTTTGGAGTGTCATGTGAGCTGTGCATATTACTAAACTGTTTTTCTGTTAATCTGTCCATTTTGTGTGGCCTATCCCTCCAAAAGTGTTTCATTTTTTTCTTCTACATGTTCCATCCATTTATATAACATATTCAGATAATCATCACCAAAGGAGTTATATTGCTATATCTGTCCTGTTTGACAACCAGTCTTGCTAATCATGAGTCTGAAAAAAGGCTAAAACAAATTATCTAGTAAATATCCTGATTTTGTTATTGTGGAAAGGCAGTCAAATCGACAACTTAAAATCCCATATCCAATTCCTTTGACTTTTTCCCTGTTATCCACAACTACTGCTATACCACATTAGCAATCATTGTATTTTTAGCCTAGAAATGAAACTATACTTCAATGCATAATGAAAAAGGACACAATAAAGCTAACTTTGGTGAAAATTAATATTATGGTTATTTTTCCAAGTTTAGAACAGCTCAAGTATAATAGATACCTCTAGGAGCTCATTCTTCCTTGCTAGTTTAAATAATAACTCTGTAAAATATTGGGTCTTTACCCTCCTGATATTGATTTTTTCTTTTTTTTTTTTTTACCCTGCTGATATTGTAATAGACTTTTGTTGCACATGGTATAATTTCAAAATAACACTATCTCCTTTAATACACTTTGAAGTCAAAATAACAATTTTCTTTAGCTTCATTATTTTCCTATGGAGTTGCTGAAATTTAAAAGTGTATTAACATGTTTCAACCCTTAGCAAATTGCTCTTGCTTCTTTACAGAGAAGAGTGATGAATATGCATTTAAGTATTGAGAAATGCTATAGATCTGAGCCACGGAATTAATTTATGATCTCCAGGGTGGCATCTGCATAGTTGATCTTAGAATTTGAGAAAACTCCATAGCGATTAAAAATGTGGAATTTTGGCTGAAACTTGGGAATGATTCTCATGAAGTAAAAGTGCATATAGAGAAGATGTAAAAAAGAAGAAGTTGCATAGCTATAGTTTAACTCTTTGATGTTTAGTTGGTTTTAGAGTAGTAGCTACGTTGTGGTCCTTTTTCTTTTTTTATTTTAAAGACAGTAGTAAAAGAAAAAAAAATAGTGGCAAACCAGCATCACAAACATAAACAAAACAAAGCATGAACATTAGAAGTGACACACAGTTTCAAAGCAAAATGATAGGAGCTAACAGTGGTTGTATTACATATTTACTTTTTTCAACTTTTACTTTCTGTTAGTACACACCTGCAATACATAATAACATTCCTCCTGGGGAGTTGAAAATGGTACCTAACACATTAAAGTCTTTTTTCACCCTCCTCCCCTTATCCATTTCCCTTCTCTCTCCCCATTTCTTGGTGTTCATTCCTTTTGCAAAAGATCTTCCTAGTTCCCATTTCCTTTTATTTTCGTTTGTATTTATATGTTGAGTTTCTCATATAAGAGAAACAGTGCAATATTTAAGATTGTGGTCTGATTTATTTCAGTTAACATTATGGTGTCAGGGTGCTTCATTTTCCTACAAAGGACACAAGTTTATCCTTTATAGCAGAGCAGTGCTCCATTATGCACTAATACTACATTTTCTTTATTTATTCATCTGCTGATGAATATATTGCTGATTCCCAGATGTAGCTGCTATAAATTGTGGTAATATAAGCATGGAGATTCATGTGTCACTGTAATATGATGTTTTAAAACTTTTGTGAAGATACCCAAAAGAGGAAAACCTGGAACAAGTGGAATATCTAGTTTTAGTCTTTGTAGGAATCTCCATGCTGATGTCCACAGTGATTGCCCCGGTTTACAGTGAAATCAGCAAAGTAGATGAGTTCCTTCCTCCTCTTGCCAGTATTTCCTATTATGTGATCTCTGTCATCTTACATCGTTATAAAATTAAAATAGAGCACATGTATTTTTTTTCCTTCTTCCTGTAGTGGACCTGAAATATCTACAATTTCTTTTCTTTATAGGTAAGCAATATAGTTTAAACCACACATAAGTAAATCTTACAAATTGATGAGGATTAAAATGAAATTGTAAATCTATCATTGCCATCAAGATAGTGATTACTTTCATCACTTCAAGAAGTTTGTTCCTGGTACCAAAAAAAAAAAAAAAAAGATGTCAGAGACTCATAAAAAAAAGTCTACATGTCCTGCATAATGTATCCCTCTATATTTCCTTCATGGGGAGTTTGCTTTATTGCTATAAATTTTCTTCTGTGTTTTACAAATGTAGTCAAGTAATTTGTATTACTTTGACTTTTCTAATTTTAGTGTTTCAAAGTTTTTTCCATGGTGTGTGTGTGTGTGTGTGTGTGTGTGTGTGTAGGTTTGTGCTACTATTCCAAAAGACAAAATCCAGAATGCCATTATTTGGAATACTGAAATCCTGAAACATCAAAATCATGGAAAAAGAATCCTAGAAAATAACTTTTTAGGGTTAAAATATTTATTTACATGAAAAACATAGTTAAATTTAGAAATACATGACAAAATGCTTCATAGATTAAATAACCCATTGAAAGAAGCCATACTAATATACAAGTGTTGTTACAGATATAAATACACCATCTCATCATCCCTGGCACTGCATGAACAGATGAATCCCAGAAGTCCTTTGTCCTCTACGGTGTACTCAAATGCAGTGAATATTGCTGCTAAATGTCTTTGAATGGAAAGGTGGGCTCATAGAAATATTAAGGTGCATCCTTTTCCATTTTATTTGTCAGATCTGCAAAGTTTGCTTCTGTGTTACAGTCAAAACGACAATGAAAGTTAAACATTTAGAGCTTGTTCAGGACCTCAAGTTAGTGTTGACAACACCACTAGGGTTCTTGCGAAAGATGACTTGGTTCCAAGAGAGGAATAAATGTGCTCAGCGGAAGGAAAATATTTTAAGGGAGATTAATGCTACTGTGTCTTTCGCTATAATAACTTGTTTTAAAATTTTGAGCATTCAGTAGATTTTCTGGTAACAACATGAACACTATAAAGTAAAACGACTCAGACACAGTAATAATCACACCACACACTGGTTATGATCAAATGAGCCATACTTGTAAAGAACTAAGGCAAAAGGCAAAAATGTATGAACAAAGTCACTGATTGGTACCTATCCACATGCAGTATTACTACCACAGTCATCTGAAATACTTTAATGGACAATCTAAACTTTGGGATATGATTAACCTACACATGAAGCTAGATATCCATAGAAGTAATATATTCAGAAATTTGTTTCATAAACGAAAAGTACAAATTCATACTTCGTTATTTATGGAGAGTACCAATGTTTTTGCATACACAAAAAACTCACAAAGTCACTGTTGTGATAATGCATTTCCATGGTGTCAAATTAAAAACAAATTCATAAAATAAATTAGAACCCTGTCAAAGTCATTACATATTTTGCAGCTCTCCATCTGGAAATGATGCATTGATGGTGTGTGGACCTTAGAATTATAAAAAAGTGCAAATAATTTATAATAGTGGAAAGAAGCTTGAGAAATAAAAATAAAAAAATGACACAAAACAAAAAGGATTATTTTGGTATTGATTTTATATAGGGTACTGTTCTTTTGTAAATTCTGATGTAATTAATATAGAACAGTATGAATATTACCTATAAATGTGTTTCATTTCCTAAGACATCTTTTTCTGTTATTTTGGGTACAGTGAAACCCATGCACACATATCCACCACAGATTTAGCCCAAAAACTCCCACTGAAGAGGCACATACTCACTGTGTGAGTGACCTCTTCTCTGACCTTACACATGATTATTTTTAAATCAGTCATTAATTTTCCTGACTTTTTAAGACAAATGGCTTAGTTCATTAACATATCTGGAATTTCATCAAATACAAGAACTGTGAATGCAAACAAATGATGCATTTTTAAACCGATATTTTAAACATTGTCCCATAACAAACACTTTTCTAAAATTGTTATACTCCATAAATGCTAAAATCCCTAACCTTTAAGAACTGAAATGATGGTTTTGAAGAATATAATTGACACAACCCTTTTATATCAAATATTTAGTTAAACTGTATCATACTCTACTGCAACTAAGGGCATTTCATTGGTTGGTGGGTTAAAAAGTCTCTATTTCATGGCTCATTTCTCTCTCCAGTTAAAATTCACGTTTCAGAACTTTGGAGTTCAGGGTAAAAAGAAATCGAAACTTTCTGTTTTAGTGATATCCCTTATAGCAGTCAAGCAATTAGTACAGTGGGGTCAGGAGCCTGAGGTGATCTCAGGTTCCTTCTCCTGATGTGAAACCAGGGAAAGCATGGTTAAGGCTATTTTAGTTTCAGGGCAGCGCCTTTAAGAGAGCGCGTTCATGGGGGGGGAGGGGCAGGGGAACTTCGTCTTTCAACTTCATTACCTGAGAATTAACCTTAGGAACACGTAGCCATAGGCATGAGGGAAACACGCTGACATCTCGTTCCTCCTTGGAAGAAAGTCCTCTCTTTGTAACCTTTGTTCTTTACTGCAGCTGACTAAAAAGTAATATCTATGCTTTTCAGTTCAGAGGGGTAAAAGACAGGGTAATCTTGAGCATAAAACTAGACTCGGTTTTCTTTCTGAATTTTCATAAATAATCCTTAATAGATAAAGTCATTTTTGCTACTCACCAAAAGATAGTCTTTGGAGACTTCTATTTTTTTTTTAATAGACATTATCAGTTTTACTAGGAAGAGCCGCAGTGAATCCCTCGTGCTGTAATGCTAAACATTCATCATCTGTGTTTTTGATTTTCACATATTTGAAGACTTATAAATTTATTTACTTTATTTCAAATATATTAATCTCATCATCTTAACTTATACAATCAAGTGATTTCAATTTTTAAATTTAACATTTGCATGATGATGAAGAATGCAAACTCTTTCAGTATTTATTCTGTGCACTTGAAAAAATGCACATTGTTTATTTCTGAATGAAATGTTCTATACATTTCAAATACATATTCAGTTGTTAATATTGTTCAGTTTCTCTATATTCTTGTTGATTTTCTTGTATAAATTACTGACAAATAACAACTCCTGATAAAAAAGTTTTATTTGTTGTTTTAGTTTTAAAGTATTTTATATTTTGCTCTATAAATACACTCATAGTGCTGCTATGTTCTCTGGAAAAAGTTATACCTAAGTTACTATGAAGTTAATGACTTTATCCAATGTAGTATTACTATAGTAAACTTTTTCTGAAACTTAGTATGCCCATTTCATCTTTCTTTATATATAGATATATCTTTATTCTTTAAGTATTTAAGCAATCACTCTCTGTATATATATATATATATACACATATATAAATATATATATTAAAGAGAGTTTCTCACAGACAGCATGTATTAATTCTTTAAAGAAATCTAATCTGATTATTTCTTCCTTTAAGAATTATGGTTGCAACCATTCTCATTGTCATATAGTATACTTTTCACAGTTGCATTTAATTAACTATACAATTTTTATTCATTTTTCTGTGTGCACGTCTTTGACAAATCTTACCATAACCCAGAGCCTTAAAATGTCATGTACTAACATATTTTTATGTAAATGTATAAAGGAATAATAATGTCAGAAATTATGTTTATGTGCAAAAATTGAAATTACTAGTTGGAGAAATATATAATATAGTATATATATATATATATATTAAATATATATTATATATTATATAGTAAATAAATCTATATAATATATATATATTTATTATATAAATATATAATATACAAACATTCTTGAGCATAATACCAAAAGTAAAACCCTCCATCTTATTAGATTTAGTCACTAGTGTCTTAATGCCACAATAAATCATTTAAACTATAAAACAAATGCTATATTTACAACTAAACTATGATAAGAATCACTGATCTTTACTTTCTGAGATTTTCATAAGTTTAAACAGAGGCTTCCAAAAAAAAAATGAGGCATAAACCATAAGAATGTTTCATTCCTTGTAGTAAGCAGAAAATGCCTGATGTGTTCTTTGTCTTTTCTATGATGGCTGCCTTGGTTACTCTTCTCGCATTGCTGAGACAATGACACCCAGAATAAGGAAGAAAATCTGTATCTAGCTCACAGTGTGTGGAGGTTTCAATCCATACTTGGCTCTCTCCAGGGCAGAGTAGCACTTGGCAGAGGGCGCCAATTCATGGCAGCGGAGGACAGCAAGCAGCCTCTCCCCGTCCCTTACACTGTATGGAAACAACCTGCATCAGGGCAGGTGTAGCACTCGCATCCATAATTCCAACACTGGACCATGACTGCATGAGGCCTTGGGGAGACACATCCAGACACAAACCGTGACACTCTATATGCATGGTTTTTTGTTTTTGCTTTTTTTTGTTTTTTCATTTGTTTATTTTTGTACCAGGAATCAAACACAGGACCTTGTGTTTTTGCTGCTGAGCTATATCCACGGCACACACCATAACACTGGCCAAACATGCAACTACATTTCACAAATGGAACCTGGAAAGGGTAACTGTGTTTCACTCCCTGGATCATACTTTAGATTACTGAAGCTATGACTCTGTTAACCATGGAAAAGCCGCCATGTCCTGAGAGGGCCTGAGGAAAACAAACAAGGCAAGGAAATGAGAGGATCTTCAGCCTAATAATTTCATGGAACTAAATTCTTCCAAACCACTTGAGCTTGAAAGAGGATTTAGGCTGCACAGAAGAGCGCCACTCTGCTGACATACTGAAGTAATAACCCTGGTAATGTCATGGGAAAAATTCCAACTGGGCTGTACCTGGATTCTTGACCAAATAAAACTGTGGTTATAATAAATATGTTTCTTTTAGATGGAATTTTTTGTGGTGATTTCTTTTACAACCATTAAAAACTATGGCAACATTAGCAGAAAAACAACAAAATGTTCAAAGCCATTAAAAAATACAACAAAATGACAAACAGCATAAATGAACAATATATCTAATAAAAAGTCACTGTTCATTTAAAATATATAAAATCATAACATGCATAAACATTCATAAGTACATTTTATATGCACATCATATACTTGTATATCATACATATATTTACATTTCATTATTATTAAAGCTAAGTTACTAGTAACTTTTCTCATGCCTGATACACAATAGCTGAAACCCACAACTCAAAGGAACAAAGTTTTAATTAGGCTCATGGTTTTCACGTATTGAATTCATGGTTGGCTGGCAACAAGGCAGAAGGTTATGGCGAGGGAAAGCTACTTAGTTCACCATGGCTGCAAAGCACAGCCACTGTCCCGCAGAGGAAGTGAACAGGAATCAAATAAACCTCAAGTCTATAGCTGCACGACACAGTCAAACACACCCAGATGTGTGATTACCAATATATAATCTGGAAAATAAATATATGTATAGCCTCCATGGATTTCAGATTCAATCAAATTGACATTCCACACTAACATCACTCTCTCAATCTTTGCCAATTTCATACCCAAACACATCTTAAGTAATGCTTAATTTCCAAATAAAGGCAACAACAATTTGATAATCCAACCCAATACAAAACAATTATCCTCTGTACAACCAGAAATTCGGCTATCTCTTCCCCCCAAACTAGCATTTTGGACATTAGTAAATATTCCAGATCTATCCTGCGGACAACCAGAAACGCAACTCTTCCTTTCTTCAAAACTAACATTAATTAGATTTTGAAAAATTTCCAATCCAATTCTGTTTTCAGAGTCATAGGGGCATAGCAGAACATTCTCTTTGAAAAGGGAGGATAGGGTGATAAAGAGAATCTGGCCTAAGCACAGCAGGGAAAACAAGCCCTGCAGCAGCTGCTCCAGCATGCATTGCACATGGCAGTGAGGTGTGAGTTCCAGAGGACTTGGGAAGTTCCAAGCACATGGCCTTACTAACTGTGGCTCATATAGCATCTCTCTTGGGGTGGATTTTCTCATGGCCTGCAGCATTATTCTGCAGATGCTCCGTGCTTTTGGCATCTCTGAATTCCCGGGCATTCTGCTGCCTCTTTGGCTTCTTTCCCACCTTCATGCCCTTCTTAGTTCTCATTTTCATGCACTGCCCTCTCAGGGGCTTGCCTGGTCTTCCAGGCTTTCCTTTGAAATCTGGGTGGGAGCATCCTCAAACTCTCATTTTTACATTTTGCATGCCAGTAGCAATAGTGTTAAGTGCCCAAGGCTGAGGTGGATGGTCAGCAGAAGCAATAGCCAGGTCCACCTGGATCATGGCCTCTGATTTCTCAGGCAGCTGAATAGAGTGAAATGATTCCCAGGGAACCAATTCCTCAGGAGGTCCTTCTCTTAGTGGATCTCTTCTCAATGCAAGGTTTGGACTTTTTGCAACTTTGAACCAGAAATGGGCTGAGTCTTACTGATACCTGAGACATCCTCTTGGCATCTTCTTTTCCCTATATAAAGTACTAGGTTTCTTTTTCATGGTGCTAATCTCTTAAAAATTCTTACTTGTTTCCCAATTTACATATTGATTCATGTGGGCAAGAGTTTCTGCTCTATCTTTTGCCTCTGATTATCACTATATGTCTGGATAAAAGCAGTCAGCAGTACCCATGACACAGCCTGAATGCTGGATTTTCTTGAAATTTCTTTTATCAGATTGTTTTACTCACTGCCTTTGGTCTCACTATCCATCTATGCCTCAGGACCAAGGCAAACTACAAATTTCTGATGAGCGGGTAACACATATGACCCTCAGTAAAGCTGTCTGTATAGTCCATATACCCAACTTGAATTCTCTGACCCTTGCTTTTACTATTCTCATTTTGATTATATATCTGGTCTTCTGAGTGCTGGACCAGAATCCTCTTCAGATTTTATTTATAGCATTGTATGACTTTATAGCTGGTGTCTCCAACCTTTCCAAAGTCTTGCATAAAAAATTTCCAGACCTCTAGACCTCTAGGTGATGTTCAGTCACAACAACAAATCTCACTTATCTGGCACAAATTATCTGCAATTTTTGCTCACAGTACCTGGCATCTACATCTTAAAAGAGAGGGAGTTTACTTTGGCTCAGAGTTTTGGGGGATTTAATCATAGTGTACTGACCCCAAGGGATGAACCTCATAGCAGAAATGTATGAGAGGTGAGAACTTCCTTGCACAGGAAGCAAGGAGAAAAACACACTCTCAGATACCGCACACCCTTGTAACTCAGCTCTAACCCAGGCATGGGCTCATCAGTAGATTAATTCACTCATGATTATACTTTTCCTGTGATCCAGTAGTCTCATGCCTAACCCAAGACACTTTTAGGGACATATGGTCCTGAGGCACTGCAGAATAGCTGACAACATACTCAAGAAGGCTCCTAGGCATAATCATTAACATCTATTGCTGCTTACTGTGGTAAACACTGCAGGTGGTGACTCATTTAACATATTCATACATGGAGAAAATCTTTGTTAGAATTATGAACACCCCAATATCTCTAATGTACAATTTTCTCTTTCTCTAAGACTCTCCATTTAACCTCGAATAAGTCTCAGAATGAAATTTACTGACATGCCTGGAAGAGGACCCAAATCATAACAATAATTTTGAAATTTTTACATATATAGTTAATCAGTTTTGACTGTATAATTACTTTAATGAAACAACTGTGTTTCATTTGTGGCCATTCATGTACAAATTTTATCTATACTCATTTATAAACAACTTTATATGATGAGATGTGAGCAATCACTTTTGACAGACAGTGAGTCAATGTGTGTGGACAGAATGAATACATTGAATCGTATTGAACAATATTGTGATTCTTTGCACATCTGAACACTTTAAAGTAACAGTTTTTTAAAAACAATAATTACTTTGAAATGTTAGTTTTCAATTCCTTTGTATAGTTTGTTAAGATAGTAACTTTACAAAGCATCAGGGATGAGTTTAGCAACTTTTTTGTCATGCAAAGTACTGTTACAACTCAGAAGCACTAATTAAACTAAAGCGATCTCAGGGGAGGCATTATGCAAACAGAGCTGCAGCCTGCTGTGAGCCTAATAATCTCAGTGCAAGAAGGATTATTAAGAAGGAAAAAGGAAGGTCATAGATCTAAGAGCAGAATCAGTTGGAATTGTTCCACATACTGTCTGTCCCTTTCCAAGTACATTTCTGTATTTCTACATAGTTTCCATGTAGTTTTTAAAGATTCTTTGGAGCATAACATTTTTCTAATCATAAAATTTTTTTTTTAATTTTAGAAACATAAAAGTACAAAAACCTATTGACAAACAGACACCCATTATCATAGAAAATAGTACAATCACAACTAATCTATAGACAAGGTGATATGGTCTCAACAGTTGTTGTTGCTTTATCCATTGATATCTTCGAATTGTAGATGTATGGACCCATATACAGACATGCAAATTTATTATGTCAAAACATCTTAAGACTGCTGTGCTACTTCAAAGATCTATCATTTGTTTTTACTTACTAACAAAATAAGAAAAAATTCCTTGGTAATTGCTATTGACTACAGTTTTAATAGAAATGGATAACGGATAACATATCGAGAAGGCTCCTAGGCATAATCATTAACATCTATTGCTGGCTTACTGTGGTAAACACTGCAGTTGGGGACTCATTTAACATTTTCATAGATGGAGAAAATCTTTGTTAGAATTACAAACCCTCCAATGTCTCTAATGTGCATTTTTCTCTTTCTCTCAGACTCCCCTTCTAACCTTGAATGAGCCTCAGAATGAAATTTACTGACATGCTTGGAAGAGGAATAATTTTAAAATGCATGTATGACATAATTTTTATTAGTTTAATATTATTCCCCTATATATTCATGTGAAAAGAGATTTGATTAATAACTTGTGTGATTTTTAAAAGTTGAATTGTTGTAGTGATATCAGTGGCTATTTCTCTTAATAAGTGTGATAGCATAAGGCTAAATGCTTTTCCCTAAAATATGCACATAATATAATTTAAAAACCTTATTTTTATTCTCAAAAGTATTCATACATATAGGAAATCACTGTTGGAAAATTGTAAATTTTAACTTCTATGGTCTCACAGAACAATATTTCAGATATATATATTTAATACCTCAGAACTTGAAAAATTGTATTTGACAAAGGGGCCAAACACCTTCAGTAGAAGAAGGATAGTATTTTTAATAAATGATGCTGGAAAAACTGGCTTTCCACGTGGCACAAATTAAAGCTGAACCAAGTTCTCTTACTATGCACTAAACTGACATTGAAATGGATCAAAGATCTAAATGTTAAAACAGAAACACTAATGTTGAAAGAGAAGACATAAGAGTAGGAAGAAACTTTCTGAGCAAAACTTGAATTGCACAGGAAATATTACAGAGTCAGCAACTAGAGTCTCATTAAAAAAGTAATGCATGGAAAAAGAAATCATCAGCGGATTAAGGAGACAACCCACAGATGGAAAAATTTTCCAGCTTTTCTTCAGACAAAAGTCTGACATCTAGAGTATATAAGGAACTAAGAAGAATCAAACTCCTCAAATATAAAAATCTCATCCAATAATGGGAAGCTGCGATTGATACATACTTCTCATATGATGAAGTACAAATGGCAAATAAGTACATGAAAAATGTTCAACATCACAGGTCATCTGAGAGATGCACAGGAAAACAATGCCGAGATTCCATCTCACTCCAGAAAGAGTGCATATTATGGAGAAATCAAACAATAACAAATCCTGGAGGGGTGGTGGGGAAAACTGAACTTTTCTCTACTGTTAGTGAGAGTGAAGACTGGTGCAACCACTGAGGGAATCAGTGTGGGGATTCCTCAAAAATCTAGAATAAGGGGCTAGGGATATAGCTCAGTGGCCTAAGAGCTTGTCTGGCAAGCGCAGGGTCCTGAGTTCGATGCCCGGTACCACAAAAAGAAGGACTAGAAAGGTTCCATTTGACTCAGCTATTTGCCTTCTTACTGTCCTCTTAAAAGAATTCAAAGCATCATAACACAGTACTATATGCACTCTCATGTCTGTAGCAACACAGTTTGTAATAGTTAAATATTGGAAATTGCCCTAATGTTCAACTTATGAATGGGTAAAGAAGATATATGGGATGCTACTGATCCATACAAAAGGGTGAACTTGAGACATTTATAGATAATTGGGTGCTTCTGAAACTATACTCTTAAGTGAAATAAATTGGATACACGTGTAATATCACATTGTCTCACTGGTGCGAGAAACTGAAAGTATAAATGGGACCAAAATATATAACAGATATTGTGAAGTAGGAAGAAAACTTTCAAACAGGAAAGGGGCACAAGGGAGGAGGCAAGGGGACAGGAAGAAAGGGAAACAACAAAAAAAGAGAATAGAAAGATAAATTGGAAACAAAGTTTTTGTAAATAAAAGGAAGAGAATCAAGAGGGACAGGAAGGGAGTGTGGAAAAGATAATTATCAGGGTATATCATGTACCTGTACAAGCGCCATATGACCGAGTAATCATTATGTATGTCTAAACTGAATTAGTGATGAAAAACGTTAAAGACATTAAAGAGAATTTCAGGAGAGTGCTTTAGTTTAATGTGAAAGAAAAATAATATTGTAGGTGGAACATATAATTCAAACAAAATTATATTTTTCCCCAAATAAATTTAAGATTCTTAATTCTAGCACAGCAAATCTGTAAATATTTCATTAATCTGGTGGGAAATTTTCAAATATCTTCAATAAAGAAGAATTCATTAATATGTATAATATTTCTTCTTAAATAAATTTCCCACTCTCCATATTGTTCAGTAGGTGGCACTACCCAAATAACTCATTCATCATAATTTGTTGCTTCCTCTATCATGAAGTATGTTCCTGGGAAGCAAGATAGTCCTGCTAAACATAAGTTCTGCTTCTTTTGTATATAAGGTTGAACAAAATTCTTTAGGTAACATGTTATAGATTGACAACACTTTTTAATTACATTATAGCAATTGTATTATGAACAATTAGGTCATTCAATTTTATTTTACTCTCTGTCTTGTTTACTTTTTTCTCGTTGCTGAGACGAAATACCCAACACCCAAAATGAAGGAAGGAAAGGTTTATTTAACTTACAGTTCGTGGAGGTCTCAGTCCATACTTGGCTGGTTCAGAGGCAGAGTGGCACATGGCAGAGGGCAAACTGTTCAGGGCAGCAGAGCATAGCAAAACAACCAGCAAAAGGGAGGAATGGCTGCAAGCAACCTGTTTTTCTCCCTTACCTTGTAAACAGCCTACCTCCACCCAGGGGGGGTGCAGCTCTCACACAGTCTCCATGCCCTCCTCTTCCACAGGCTCAGGATGTATACAAAGTAAGCACCTTGGCTTCCTGCTGAATCACTCAGCCAAACCTCTAGACTCCCCAAGTTGACACAATGTATCAACCATAACACTCTCGATGGTATATTTCTTGGATTAATTTCTTTTTAGAAACTAAACTTTCCCTTAGATGAAATGTGATCTTGTTGATCAAAGTCTGAGGTTCAGTTTCCTTTTTCAGAATCCACTATCACAATAGTTGAGTTTCATTTTCATTGTCTGTACATTCTTACACCCAGCATCATGTTTTAATCTGCTAAGGCTCATTCAAACCTAGAAGGAATACCTGGTACTCGTCTCAGATCGTGTACATCTGAAGAATTTTTGGTCCTTTCTATCACACTTCCATGAGTTCATTCAATCCGTCTGTGAACATATATTCTTACTTGTAAAATACACTGGCAGTGTTTCTAATACTTGCCTTAAAGTTGTCTTGTTCTCTCTTCTTAAATATGATTTCACTTAATTTTTTGTCTATTGTCTACTCTCAATTTTATTTCTGGTCTACAAGAAGTTTATAAAATAACCCATAAAATCGAGGAAGAAAATCTTGTGTAGCAGTTTCTCATTATGCACAGGGAATGTATTCCAGCTGACATGTACAGATGTGCATATTAATTAGGAGTAAATATACTATGGTTTTCTATTCTGTTTTCACCACAAATGCACCTTATGATAATGTTTAATTTAAAAACAAGGAACAGAAAGTGTCTCACATGTGACTCACTGCAGGGAAGCACCAGCTCAGAACAATAAAGAAAACATATTTCAAAGCAAGTGATTAGAGACAATTCTAAAAACCACCAAAGTGACCAAAACCCTAATCAGTACAAAGAGTTGAAAAGACAAACAAAAAACAACAAAGCAAGTCTCAACCTCAACAGCAGATTCCTGGCTGGAGGGCACACTCCCTACTTCCCACAAAATGCGCAGCAAGAAGTGAATACCAACCTACATTAGAACAGAACAGTATTAGAATTCCACAATCCCCACAGCCCCCAAATCTGGTTTGGGTAGCTGCTAGTTTAAGATTGATCTTATCCAAAGAAGGAGGTCGCATTGAGCATCCTCCAAACCCAGAACTCAAGCTGCTAAAAAAGTCACTTCTATGGTACAGGAGAAGCTTGACCAAGGGTCATCATCTGACTGTCTGATATTCCCAAAACTCTAGAGATTTTGAACGTCTCAGCAGTGAAGGACAGGACCCTTGGTGCCCTGTAGTTTCAAGATCAGTAACCGGTAAAGTCACAAGCCCCAACCCCATCTGAGTTTCCCCTGTGAAAACTAGGTAAAGTATCCTTCAAATCATACACCTTCTGTACTGTAGCTCTTGGTAAATTTTTTGGTATTTCTAGTACCTATACCTTGGGAATTGTGGAAGGTCCCAACTATGTCCTACTACTCCCAGAATGCAGCTACGAGTGCCACAAAACACAGCACCACCTGCGCTTACTCTGTGAGAAACAAGCTTTCCCTCCCCAGCCCACAGCCTTGGGTCTGTGGGGCTGGTACCACATCCACGGCACCAACTGTGCCTGCCATTTGGAACTTTGTAGTTCCAGGACTGATACTGCTGCCGGTATCATCAGTATTTATGAGACATAAGCTGTTTTTCCAGCATCATAGAATGAAGAATGATGAAAGTCAAAGAAAATTGAAATATTATTAAGCTGAAAAAACTTTTACATTTTGGGAAGTTTAAAAAAAGAAAAAGGATAATGGTACTAAAACCTGAATTCAGGAAATAGCATCTAAAATACTTCAAATCTTCAAATAGATATGGCCCTACATTTTGTATAACAAACAGTAAAAGATGTAAGATGAGGAGCAGTCCAATACAATAGTAGTGAGGGATGCAACACACTTCTCTTCGTAGCTGACAGAGCTCCCAGACAGAAAATCAACTGGAAGTAAGAGTTCACACTACAGTACTGCAAAACCTAACAGGCAATCGCAGAGTATTGCTTCTGACAACAGTAAAACTCACTTTGTTCTCATCAGAGCTTGGAACATTCTTCAGGGTAAACTGTATGTTAGGCCACAAATCAAGTACCAGCACATTTTTAAAAATCACATTATGTATGTTCTGAGATAATGGAATACAACTGCAATTAAAAATTTTAAAATCTATGAGTAACTGAATAAATTAAAAGGGAAATTTTGTAAAATTGTGATATAAAATGACAAATAACAAAATGACATAACAACAAAATCTGTGGAATATACCAAAACTATTAGTGAGGGAAATTCATAGCAATAAAGGCATACATCAAAAATAGGAGGATTTTTTAAACACAGAATAATTCACCACAAAGACAGAAAAGCAATAATGCACCAAACCTGAAAACAGTAAGTAAAAAGAAAAATATACTAAAGATTAGTTTTTGTGATTTTCTTTGAGGCAGACGGCCTTACCATGTAGTTTCCGCTGACCATTTAGCTTCCACAGGACTGGGATTGTGGGCCTTTGGGTGTGCAGCGGCGCCCCCATATGAAGCTTGCTTGCTTGTTTTGTTTTGTTTAGAGCTGCTTTCCATGTTGAGAGCAACCTCCATGGCAGGGGAGCAGAGTAGCCCTGCAGACTCTCTTCTCCCAGTATGTGCTCAGGCAGGTCCCTCAGCGTTCATCTTGCCCATGGTGATATTACTCATGACCCTGGATGACCGTCACTGATAATCCTGCTCTGTCGTGCAGCCAGAATCCTTCTGCCCTATGTGCTTCACAACACTGACCAGTATGCTTTAGCATGGTAAAGGGGCTGAGCACTACACAATCTGAAATGTAAAATAATACAACAAAGTAGTTTTTGTTTTAGTTTTAGTTTTTGTTTTGCTATGCAGTTCAGGCTGGCCTTGAGCTCACTTTTTAACCAAGGCTGATCTCGAACTTACAATGATCCTCCTATCTCAGCCTCCTGCCTCGGATTTACTGCCATGTGCCACCACACCTGGCAAGAAAAAAACAGTTTTTTTTAATGAAATGAGTGATACTGACAAATCTTTACCAAGAACAACAAGCAAAAGGAAGAAAATAAAAATAAAATGAGATAAAAAGGAGAAATTACAGCTGAAATAAAACTAAAAGCTATCATAAGAAAATATTCATAACAATAATGGTTTTTAAAAGTAAGAAAATCTGGAAGAGATACATTACTAGACATACACATGTAACAAAATTGAATCAAGAGGAAAGGTAAATCTCAGCAGATTAAAAATGAGTAATGAGATTGAAGCAATGACTAAAATACTTTCATCTAAAATGTTTTAAATATTAATGAGTTTACTGCTGAATTCTGTAAACATTGGAAGAAGAAATAATTCTAATTCTTTCTAACCTATTTCTAGTAAATTGACAAGAAAGAAATTTTTTCAAATTCTTTAGAGCTCACACCATTCTGAAGTTAGAAACAGAAAACGGAAGGTACAGGAGATCAGAATCCTTCATGAAACACATGTGAAAGTTTTCTGCAAGATAATTGCAAATTGATCAAAAAGCACAACAAAACAATTACATACTAGAGTTGGTGAGATCCCTGGCATGGATGTAAGAGTGAATAGCATATATAATTTATACATAATAGCAACAGAATGAACTGCAAGAACATTTGGTTGTATAAATAGATGCAAGAAAAGCATTCACTAAGACTCAACATCCCTTTGGGAGAAAATAATTTCAACAGATTAGGCATAGAACAAACATGCATCAACATTCTAAATACTCTTATGAAAAACCCACAGCCCATACTGGAGAGTTGGGGAAAAGCTGAAAACGCTTCCTTTAATAACTGGATGCAGACAAAGCTGTCTGCATTTATCCTCTCACGTAATATATTACTGGAGGTCTTACCAAGAGCAATTCAATAAGGGAAATTGAAAAGGAAGACGTTTCATCATGGAGACTGCATGGTTTTGTGCATAGAACAAATCAAAACATTATCAAAAAGCAGTTAGGACTGATAAATGAATTGAATTGCCACTTATAAGATCCATATACAAAAACAGCAATATTTCCACTATTGATCACATTGCTATAAAGAATTGTAGAAGACAATACCATTCAGGATCATTATTAAAAATAAAATATTTAGGAAAAATTTATGAAAAAACTAAAAGATAGATTCGAAGGTTAATACTGTCCAGATAAATGTATAAATCAACATGTTCTACAGAATCAGTGCACATCCCATCAATATATACCACTGGATTTCTTCAGGTACAAACACACACATACACACACACACACACACACACCTCAAATTCATATGAAATCACCAAAGACACAGAATCGCTGAAATGATCCTGTACAATATTTAGCCATCAAATACCTGGCTTCAATGCACACTACAAAACAATATTAAGCCAAAGAGTGTTGTCCTGTATGAAAATGGAAGAACAGAACAGAGATACTCAGTGCAAAGTTCAAAAATTAACTCATAAACCTACACTTCACTGATTATTAACAGCAGCATCAAAATTATATAGCGAATAAAGGGAGCTGGACATGGTATCACACGCTTGTAATCCCAGCCCTTGGGAGGCTGAGACAGGAGGATCCTTTTGAGTTCAACACCGGAGTGGGTTACAAAGTGAGCTCAAGGCCACAGCCTTGAGATAGTGAGGTTGTGTCTCAAAAAGAAAAAAAAAAAATACGGTGAATAAAATGGAATCATTTCAACAAATGGTGCTTAAAAAATAGATACACATATGCAAAACAATGACCTCAATCACTTCTTCTCACTATACACAGAAATCAACCCCGAAATAATAAAAGACCTAAACATCAAACTTCAACCTATGAAATTTTAATAATGAAACATACAAAAATCAATTTATGTAGGCATTTTTTTTCTAGATAGGGTCTGCAAAGGCACAGACAATAAAAGTAACAATGGACAAATGGGATTATATCAAACTAAAAACTTCTGTATTAGAAAGGAAACAATAAACAAAGAGATCACCAGGAGAGAAACATTTGCCCATAATTCATCTGAGAAATATTTATATAGAATGTATAAGAACCTTCAAATTTGAACACACACAGACATGCATACAATTAAAAAAGGACCTAAAGATTTGAAAACATACTCTAGAAATAATCCATAAAATGAACAACAAATAGATGGAAAAAATGCTCAGTACCAGTAATCATCAAAAAATGAATTAAAAACCACAATGAGTGGTCATCTCCTTCCAGCTCAGTGTCTGCCACCAAAAAGACAAAAGGTGCTGTGCAGAATCACAGAAAGAAAGCCGTGCAGTTCCATGTGTAGTTTGTGAAAATATAAATTAGTAGAGTCATTGTAGAAATTCTTTTAAAGTCTAAGAATAGACCAACTGCATTTCGACTACTAAGACAAATAAGTATACACACACACACAAAGCTGGTGCAGTAATTAATTATATTGCATTCTTATGTTTATTGAAGTGCCATTCACATTAGCTAAGACATTTAATCTACCAGAATGCCTATCGGTAGAGCAGTGGATACATAAAATGCGGTGTGCATACATACTGGCATATTACTCTACCATGAAAATGAAATCCTGTCTTTTACAGTAATGTGCATGGAATTAGAAAACAGCATGCTCAAAAAAAAAGGAAACAGTATGCTCGGCAAAACAAGCTGTGCACAAGCACAGTTACACAAGTACCACATTCTTCTCATGTACTTGTGGAAACTAAAAGGTAAATCTCAGGGAGAAATGAAGCGACAGTGGTCCTCAGCTTCTTGGAAGGGTGCAGAGAAGGAGAGACAAAGAGAGGCGCACCGGAGGGAACCCGAGTTTTAAGACGAGGAACCAGCGTGGTCCTCCTGCGGCACAGTACAGTCACTTTCAATAAAATATTTCATAATACATTCCAAAATAACAAGAAAAGAAGAATATGTGATAGTTTACAAATGAAAATTATTAGCATTAAAGAAGGTGATTATACGACTTGCTTAGTATTCATCATGTATGTATACTGAAGTGGTGTAACATAACCCATAAAAAGTATATTGTATCCACTTTTTAAAAGAAGATACAGTTGAAAGATATAAGCAAATGGTGCACTCATTCATTTCTGATAAGAAAGTTAATCATAAAAATTTTAACTGTTGACAGATTAATTCTTGTATTAGTTGGCAATAAAGTTTGAAGCCTATTTTCTACCAATAAATTAGCAATAGTATATATATATATATATATATATATAACATTGATTGCAGTAATACCCTAACTGTATTGGCAGAACAATCAATGGTAAAAGTGTTAAAATCTCATGTTTATCATATGAAAATAAAACTCACAGATTAAATATGACCTATTGTAATTTTGATACATCAATAAGCTATGCTGTTTGATCTTCATAGACTTGTCAGAATGTAACCCTTAATATAACAAGTTAATTTGTAGCAAAGTAAGCTGACTGTATTTTTCTACATTTTAAAACAATTGAATAGTCCATCTTTAATAATTCATTTCTTGCTTCAATTTCTACACATACATATACAACACACACAGTACACACACTGTAGGAAAACAGAAGCATTTTAATATGCATGAACAGCTTTTAATCAGTATGGAACAATTATGAAAGAGCATATTATTTATTAAGTATCTAAGATTAGAAATGTATTTATAATTTTGGAATAGTATTTAAAATATGAAGTTTATTTATAGTCTGTTCCTTTAAATTGTACAAGGATTTGTATCATATTTTGAATTATAATTGTTGACAGAATCTCAGGGCAACCAAATAAAATATGTGAAAACTATGATATGAACGATTACAGGGATAAAGTATGTGAACAGAAAATAACATACAGAAAAAATACTTTGCAATTGACTTTGAATTAAATTAAACATAATTTGTAATTCTTGGTTTACTCTTTCTAATTTTACTATTGAAAATAACCAAAAGCCTGCACAGACCCCTGGGCAGTTGAGCTGTTTGCGCACCCCGACCAGATTTCTGAGTTGGGGAGGAGCTCGGCCCATGGAGGAACTTATGGGCAGCCCCCTGCATGCACGGACCCCTGTGCCGGTGAGCTGATTGTGTGCCCCACCCAGATTTCTGAGTCGGGGAGGAGCTCGGCCCACAGAGGAACATCTGGGTGGCCCCTCTGCCTGCAGGGACGCCTGGGCAGGGGAGCTGTTCACATGCCCCAGCCAGGTCTCTGGGTAGGGAGTAGCTCAGTCCACAAAACAGCATCTGAGCAGCCTTTTGAGTGGAACTCTTAGCAGAAAGCTTAAGGGACATTCTCCTGAAGAAAAGGAGGCATCGGAGCAGCCTTTGCAACGGACCTTTGCCTGGTGAACTGCCTGGGTAATTTATAGCTCAATATTTTGAATCTAATATCCAAAAATGGGAAGACAGAAGAACAAAACACAGTCTCAGAATTCAACCCCACCCAGAACAAGTCCTGGATGTGAGGATATAGGGGAACCAGGAAGCCACATACTTGCAAGTTCTGAAACGATTGCATTTGAAATAAAGAAACATCACCATCAGGCCATAGAAGAGATTAAAGCAGAAATAAGCCACATACCTGCAATATGTGAAAAGATTACGTCCGAAGTAACGAAACAACTCCATCAGGCCATAGAACAGATTAGAGCAGAAATAAGTCACATACCTGCAGTCTCGGAAATGATCACATCCGAAGTAAAGAAACAACTCCATCAGGCCACAAAAGAGATTAAAGTAGAAATAATCTCTCAGACAAGAAATGAACTGAAAAGTGTAATGGAAGAAATGTTCCACACACATAGAGAAGAAATAGATAAAAGAATGGAAGTAAATAGGAAACAAATGGAAATATTATGAGAGCAACTTAGGAATGAATTACCACAAATGAAACAGGTCCAAAGAGATTGCCAGGAATTGAAAGCTTGCAAAACCGCTTAAATGAAGGCGAAGATAGAATTTCAGATCTTGAAGACAGCATGGCAGCTAATGAGCGTGAAAGGAAGGATCTCATAAAGTCATCAAAGATCCAAGAAAAATCAATCCAACAGCTGCAAGATGAGGCAAAAAGAAATAATATTCGAGTAATAGGAGTTAGTGAAACAGCAGGAGACAACAAAAATGATATAAAAAGAATATTTCCTGAAATAATAGCAGAAAATTTCCCAAACATGGTAAAAGATACTGAAGTACAGTTAATCGAGGCATATAGAATCCCAACGAGCCATAAGCCAAACAAAACCACACAAAGACATATAATAGTCAAGATCACAGACATCCAGCAAAAGAGCACAATATTAAAAGCTGCTAGAGAAAAGAAACAGATCACCTATAAAGGAAAGCCCATGAGAATCACAGCAGACTTCTCAACGGAAATCATGAAATCAAGAAGAGCTTGGAGCAAGGTATTACAGATTCTGAGGCAAAACAGCTTCCAACCCAGACTGCTGTATCCTGCAAAACTATCCTTCAAATTCAGTGGAGAAATAAAATATTTCCACGACAAAGAACAATTGAAGAATTTCATGAGTGCCAAACCAGCACTGCAAAAAGCACTAAAAGATATTCTAGACAGAGAAAAAAGTGACCACAATCTCAAGAACAACAATAGAAAGAAACCCTGAAATAGAACAAGTAAGTAAACAGATAGAAAAAGTAGGAAAACAACAACAAGTAAATAACATGACTAGAATAAGCCAACATATAACCACTATAACCATTAATGTTAAAGGGCCTCAATTCACCAGTCAAAAGGAAAAGATTGGCAGAGTGGATTAAGGAACACAATCCAACAATATGCTGTATAGAGGAAACACATTTTACTCAAAAGGAAATCCACAGGATGAAAGTTAAAGGTTGGAAAACAATTCTCCATGCAACAGGTCCCCAGAAAAAAGCAGGGGTAGCTATTATGTATGCAAACAATGTAAACTTCAAACCAAAAACAATCAAAAGAGATAAGGAAGGCCATTATATACTAGCTAGGGGAAAGCTGCAAGAGGAAGAGATAACAATCCTAAACATTTATGTACTAAACAATGGAGCACCAAACTTTACAAGTCAAATCTTAAGTCATGAAAAATCAAATAACTAATAACACTATTATAATAGGGGACCTAAACACCCCTCTGACGCAAAGAGACAGGTCAACTAGACAGAAACTCAGCAAAGAAATAACAGACCTGGACCAAAAGTGTGAAAAAATGGACTTAGTAGATATATACAGAGTGTTCCACCCCACAACATCACAACACACATTTTTCTCAGCTGCACATGGGTCTTTCTCTAAAATTGACCACATTCTATCCCATAGAGCATACCTATCTAAATGCAAAAGAATTGAAGCTATCCTATGCATATTATCTGACCACAGTACAATGAAATTGGAAATTAATGACAAAGAGAACTCCAAAAACCGCATAAACATTTGGAAATTAGACAACAACCTCTTAAATAACCAGTGGGTCACACAAGAAGTTAAAGTAGAAATTAAAAAATACCTACAAACAAATGAGAATGCAAATACAACCTCCTGAAATCTGTGGGATGCAATGAAAGCAGTCCTCAGAGGGAAACTTATAGCGATGAACTCATACATAAAGAAAACAGAAGGAGAGCAAATAAATAGCCTAATGCTACACCTCAAACTCTTAGAAAAAGAGCAACAAGCCAAACCAAAAGCCCAAAGAAGGGAGGAGATTATAAAACTCAGGGCAGAAATTAATGCAATTGAGATGAAGAAAACTCTACAAAAAATAAGTGAATCAAAGAGTTGGTGTTTTGAAAGAATTAATAAAATTGAAAAACCCCTAGCCAACCTTATCAAAAAAAGAAGGGAAATAACTCAAATTCATGCAATAAGGAATGAAAAGGATGAAATTACTACAGATCCCATAGAAATCCAAATGATCATTAATACCTACTTTGAAAATCTTTACTCCCATAGGATAGAAAATTCAGAAGAAATGGACAGATTCCTAGAAAGGTACAAATTACCAAAATTGAATCAGGAAGACTAAAAAATTCTGAACAACCCAATATCAATTAATGAAATTGAAAATGTCATTAAAAACTTACCAACAAAGAAAAGCCCAGGCCCTGATGGATTCACAGCAGAATTCTATAAAACATTCAGAGAAGATTTAATGAAAACACTCCTCAAACTCTTCAATGAAATTGAAAAGGAGGCAACTCTCCCTGACACATTTCTGGAGTCAAGTATTATACTGATACCAAAACGAGAGAAGGACCCAACCAAGAAAGAGAACTATAGACCTATCTCCCTAATGAACATAGATGCAAAGATACTCAAGAAAATACTAGCAAATAGAATAGAGCAAATCATAAGGAAAATTGTACACCGTGACCAGGTTGGATTTATTCCCGGAATGCAGGGATGGTTCAATATTCGCAACTCAATTAATGTAATACATCATATCAATACAGCCAAAGGTAAAAACCACATGATCATCTCAATAGATGGCAGAAAAGGCTTTCGATAAAGTCCAACATGCATTCATGTAAAAACCCTAGAAAAAATAGGAATAGATGGCCTCTACCTCAATCTGATCAAAGCCATCTATGACAAACCAACAGCCAACATCATACTAAATGGACAAAGACTGAAAACATTCACTTTAAAGTCAGGAACAAGACAAGGATGTCCATTGTCACCACTCCTATTCAACATAGTTCTGGAAGCATTAGCCAGAGCAATTAGACAAGAGAGAGAAATAAAAGGAATAAGGATAAGAAAGGAAGAAGTAAAACTATCACTATTTGCAGATGCCATGATTCTTTACATGGAAGACTGCAAAAACTCCACAAGAAGACTCCTTCAATTAATAGACAAATTCAGCAGAGTAGCTGGATACAAAGTCAATACCCAAAAATCAATATCATTCCTATACACCATCAACAAACAGTCTGAGAGAGAATCTAAGGAAACCATACCTTTTATAATAGCATCGAAGAAATTGAAATATTTCGAAATCAATTTAACAAAAGATGTAAAAGATTTATCCAATGAAAACTACAGTACTCTGAAAAAAGAGATCGATGAGGATTTCAATAAATGGAAAAACATTACCTGCTCATGGTTAGGATGAACTAACATTGTGAAAATGGTCATACTACCAAAATTGTTATACAGATTTAATGCAATTACCATTAAATTATCATTAGCATACAACACAGATCAAGTGAAAACATGCCTTAAATTCATGTGAAACCAGAAGAGACCCAGAATAGCAAAAGCAATCCTAGGAAACAAGGACAAGTCAGGTGAAATCACAATCCCTGACCTGAAATTATACTACAAAGCCACTGTAATAAAATCAACCTGGTACTGGCTAAAAAACAGACCTGAGGATCAATGGAACAGACTGGAAGATGCAACCACAACGAAAAACACACTCAGCCACCTAATATTTGACAAAGGGGCCAACCAAACTCACTAGAAAAAGGATGAACTGCTTAATAAATGGTGCTGGAAAAATTGGCTTGCCTCTTGCCGAAAACTGAAAATAGACCCAAGTCCATCACCATGCACCAAACTCAGGTCAAAATGGATCACAGATCTCAACATTAAAACAGAAACTCTAAACCTATTGGAAGCGAAAGAAGGTAAAAATCTTGAAGACATAGGAGTAGGTAGAGTTTTGAACAAAAATGAAAGTGCAAGGGAAACACTTCAAAGAATCAATAATTGGGACCTCATCCTGCTGAAAAGTTTTTGCACATCTAAAGAAATCACCAGCAAAGTAAAAAGAAAACCCACAAATTGGTAAAAAATCCTAGCTGGCTGTCCCTCAGACAAAGGTCTTCTATTTAGAACATATACAAAATTAAAAAACATGAAACTGTCCAAATTCAAAGACTCAATCCAGAAATGGGCATCTGCGATGACTACAAACTTCTCAGGTAAAAAAATACAAATGGCAAATAAATATATGAGAAAATGTTCCACATCTTTAGTCATTCGAGAAATGCAAATAAAAACAACATTGAGATTTCATCTCACCCCAGTAAGACTGGCCAGTATGAAAAAAACATCCAATAACAAATGCTGGCGAGGCTGTGGAGAAATAGCGACTCTACTACACTGCTGGTGGGAATGCAGACTGGTGCAACCACTGTGGAGAGCAGTTTGGAGATTTCTCAGCAAACTAGGTCTAGAGGTTCTATTCAAACCAGCTGTTCCCCTTTTGGGTATTTTCCTAGAACATTTGAAAACATCATATCACTCTGATATATGTGCACCCATGTTTATAGTAGCGCAATTTGTAATAGCTAAATCATGGAAACAACCCAAATGTCCATACACAGAGGACTGGATTAAAAAACTGTGGCATTTTTATATAATGGAATATTACTCAGCTATAAAGTGGGACAGCTTTGGGGCTTTTGTAGGCAAATAGTCACAATTAGACACCATACTCATAAGTGAAATAAATCAGAGGTACATGTGCAAGCACCGTATTGTGTCACTGGTGTAAGAATCTGAGGGTGGGAATATAAACTAAGAGACACGAAGGAAATCTGTTCAAAAACAAAGAACAGATGGGACGAGGGAAAGGAAAAAAGAAAGAGGCAAAAATATAAGTATGTTTGTACATATATATATATGTGCAGGATGGCTAACATGGTTCTGCTATTGTCTTATGTCACTTAATGGTAAGGAATAGTTGATGACTGGTTGTTTGATCAACCCTGTATGTCTATATGTGTTTTCCTGAGCATATACTTTGAAGATATCAATATGCAATGCAGCAACTATTGTTGGTTTCCTGTTGCTTTGTCTGTAATTCAATTTTGATTATACTGTTATTGTACTACATTGTGTCTCTTTGTTAATGCTTTCCGCTTTTTTGTTTGTTTGTTGATGTAGTTCTTTTTCACACTTTGAAAAGAAAAAATATATAAAGAAAATGAAAAAGAAGGGATAATTATCTATGTGTGTAAGTATGTATGTATATGCAGCATATCTAACATAGTTGTACTACTGACTTAGGTCACTTTATTGTAAGTAATAGTTGATGATTATTTGCTTGATCAATTTTGCATGTTTATATCTGTTTCCCTGAGTATACACTTCGAAGTTATCAATATGTAATGCAACAACCATTGTTGATTCCCTGTCACCTTGTCTGTAACTCAGTTTTGAATGTACTATTCTTATGCTACTTTGTGCCTGTTTGTTAATGTTTTTTTTTTTACTTTTAAAATAAAAGTGAAAAAAAAAGAAAAGAATCAAAAAGATGCAACGTTATATCAATACTATTATTAGAATATCTGTTAAGGATATGCCATTGTTTCAGTAATAGAAATTTCCATCATGCAGCATGTTGACCCAAGTTAGATTTGTCAGGCCATTTTTCTTTTTTTTCTTTTTTTTTTTTTTTCCGGGACCGGGGATCGAACTCAGGGCCCTAGTGCTCAGCGGCAAGCACTTAGCCCACTGAGCTGTACCTCCAGCCCCAGGCCATTTTTCTGACTCTGAATCTAGATAAGAGAAATATAAGCAGAACAGACAATAGCTGAAGCTAATTAGTTCTTTGACATCAACACATTTCAGTTTTTGTTTAAGTCAGTGATGATGGAATTTGTACATAGGCATATTTTTCTTGCTTTCGATTAAAATGCATTTATATCTATGAAACTTATATAAAAATACTGTATAGGTTGCAAAATTATATTCCTTATGCATTCATACTGTAACGTAATTTCTACATTCATATATAGATTAAAATTCAGAGCAGACAGCATCTCAGGAACAAAGTATAACAGTAGTTTATTGTACTAACTTCTTTGTGATCAAATACCATTTTACATTATTTAAAATACTTTGTCAAACCATCTCCCACATTGCATAGTTCCGGTCAAAACAACTATGCTTTGATGTGTGTTCTTTAAGAGAATGTTTGAAAAAGGAATTATCTGACAGTCTTGTAAAACAATATGCAATTTTGTTTTTCTCTGTACTATACTTCCTTTTTCACAGATCTATGTTTGATAGCTAAAGTGTGTATATTCCAATAAGTTTCCTTCGAGTCAGTCTTAAAATTCTTGATTTTTGTTTATTTTATAGTGATATTCTATTCTGTTAACAATAAATTAAATCAGACATCTATCTTATTGTACTCTGAAAAAATACATAGAAATAAAAGTGTAGAATATGATTCTTATGTATTTCCTTTTCCTTTGTGTTGGTCATTTTTCTGTCACAGGGACAAAATACTTGACATTATACAATTTAATATCCTGCTCTGTTTTTCTGTTTGTTTTGTGGTGCTGGGAATCGAACCCAGAGCCTTGTGCTTGCAAGGCAAGAGCTCTACCACTGAGCCACTTCTCCAGCCTAATACTATGTTTTGAATAATCATTCACCGCCCCCTGGAGCACACCTTCTTAAAGCATGCATCCATCAGTTCAGCAGTGGATTAATCAGTTTATGACTAAAGCACCCCATGATGCATTCTTTTCAGAAGTGCCAACCTCTGAATACAATACACTGTGGGTGGAGCTTTCAGACCTAAACTATAACATCTTCCCTCTTTCCACAATAGGTTCATATTTATCTCATTATGCAAAATGTTTATAGTCCATCTGCAAGTGTCATGAAAGTCAACAATTCCAGCATCGCCTCAAGGTTCAAGTTCAAAATTTCCCCTGGGACTTAAAGCAAATGCTTAGCTTTGAATCTTTGTAAAAATAAAAACTAAATGTTAAATTCAACATAGAATAGCACATGGTAGACATTCCTGGTAGGAAAAACTGTAATAAAATACTTCAATTATTAAATCTAAACAATGAGTAAAGAAATAGACCATGAGTTAGGCGTGTTGGTACAAGTTGATAGTTCCAGCCGTATGCAAGAGTTAGGCAAAAGTATCACCAGTTAGTGGCATCGCTGTGTAAAATGTAGTGAATAGATGAGACCTCACCTCAAAATTGAATATAAAGAAAGTTCTGGGGGTAGCGCTCCCCAAGAAGGCACTTGGTTCAATCTCTAGTACAAAAGTAAAAAGAGAAAAACAAAGAGAGAGAAAAAGAAGGGAAATAGAAAGAATAAAACAAGGAGGAAGGAAAAAAAGAAAAAAGGAAGGGAAAATATACAATAAATAAGTAAAGCAAGAATTTCAGAATCATCTAAAAAAATTAAAATTAATTTATATAGTTTTATTAATAAATGTGTAGAAGGTACTCAGCAAAAACAATTATAGAATATAGTTCTCTAAATTTGTTGATGATAAATTACAAGAAATTATATAAGCACTCTAACTGGTCCTAATTACTTTCTGTTGAAGAGTAGACTTCTTTATTTAGCAATGTATCTAATGTACTGATTATTGTTATATGGTAGAATATGAGATTTAGTCAAGAAGAAATAAAATTGTTACTTACATATGACATAACTTACACAGAAATTGCTAGTGAACTCATAAAACCTGAGAAAATAATTACTTTTGTCATTTTGTAGAACAAAACAATAACTTCATTTTATTTGTGCATTCAAACTATGAGTATAAATTTTTAATATGTTAATTATAAAATTCTTTAAATTTTACCAGAATAAATTGTTATGAAATTTTACAAAGGATTGCTAATAAAACTTTAATTGCATATAATTGGTACTTGTATAAAATTTGTGCAAAATGATTTAAAATTATCACATGTATAATAAATACGAGTAATTCTTGTATTTGTCTTTCATGTAGTCTGAGTTTTACAGAATGTAATGAGAACTATTTATGAAGATGGAAACTGTAGGCAGTGTTATTTGTGTGGCCTTTATTTTGCCTCATCTTGGCCATTTTTGATGCACACATTTGCAATTTCTTTACCTATTTCTCACTTACCCTTTAAAAACTTCAAAATTTCTTAAGGATTTAAAATTAAACACATTCTCAATATATTGTGATGATATTTCTTCAAAAGAAATTACAGATTTTGCTTACCATCTTTTATTTTTCCAGCATTGAATTATCGATTGCAACTAAAACTGTAAATTGCCCATAGTATTATTTAAGATATTTTCACTGTTGTAGTTATTGAGAGTTTCCAGTCTTCCTCACTGACAATAAAAAAAAAATCCCCAAAAGGAAAACTTCTTAAGTAATGGAAATGGAAGCATCGAGTGATACAATTTGGTTCAGAATTACAGCACAATCAAAACATAGAAATGTTATTTTAGAAATTATTACAGAATTACTCCATCCTGGTTATGTTCTGTACAGCTAACCAAACAACATTGATCACATTCACTCTGGCACAGTATCACTTTTAATCTTTAGTTGAAATACTACACTGAACCATGCAACTTTTAAATATGAAAATGTGATCATAAGTATCCTTTGAATCTGATTCATCTCTGTTCTAATGATTTATGCTAAAATATTTATCTTATGCACCTGTCACAGATCATTGCCATTCTGAAGAAAATTAGATGTTCGACAATATGTAATAACTCAAGGATAATTAATAAATTTGGGCAAAATGATTCCATTTATTAAGACCTTGTAGACCAAAGAAGAGTTGGTTTTATGAAAATAAAGTAAATAACTCTGGTGTGATCACATTAATTTTATTATCTGTAAAACCTAAAACACTAAAATTGGATGTCTCTTCCAAATAAGCTGATGATCCTTGCATATCCTCAACTATCAGCTTTTTCTTGGACGTCTTTTCAAAGTAGTTGTCCCTGAATAGTTAAAGTAACTTTATTTTCTGCTTGTGTTATCTGATACTGTTTTTTTTATTTTAAAGAGAGTAGTAAATCAATAAAAAAGAATAACAGCAACATATTAACATCACAGACATAGACAAAACAAAGCAAGAATTTTAAAAGTTGATACAGGGTTTCAAAACAAAATGATAGGAATTAACAGTGTTTATTATATCACCGATTGTTATCATCAATTACAAGAAAGTTTCGGGAGCATCCAGAATCCACTTTGTCACCACACACCAGCACAGGAGCCACGCTGAACACTGGGCATCTTTGGGTTCTCACGCCTCCATTCCCACAACATCGTGGGAGGGAGGTTGAGCTCCAGGGAACTTCCGCATATCTGAAAATGACAAAATGAAGAGCAAAATGCAATCTCTGACCTCTGTCCCTCCCAGAACAAGTCCAGAAAATATCGACATGGACGAGCTTGGAAGTCATACACCTGAAATTTACGAAATGATAGCAGCTGAAGTAAAGAAACAGCTCCATCAGGCCATAGAGGACATCAGATCAGAAATAATCTCTGAGATAAAAAAAGAAATGACAACAATAATGGAAAATTGCTCAGCACATCCAAAGAAGACATTGATAAGAAAATAGAGAAGCATAGAAAATTCATGGAAACTTTGAGAGAACAATATACAAAAGAACCAGAATACATGAAACAGATTCAAACACATATCCAGGAAATCAAAAATTCCATCAATGGGGCTGGGGGTATAGCTCAGTGGCATAAGCACTTGCCTGGCAAGTGCAAGGTCCTGAGTTCAATCCCCGGTACCGGAAAAAAAAAAAAAAAATTCCATCAAAAGCTGGCTAAAGTGCCTGAATGAAGCTGGAGATAGACTTTCAGACCTTGAAGACAGCATTGTCACTAATGAACCTGAAAGGAAAGATCTCTTAAAAATGATGCTATTATCTTCATTTATTTTTCATTCATTTATCATCTGTGACCACTTCATACATTCCATCAGAGAAATAATGCTGCTTTGCCTGCCTATTATTCAACCTTAGCTTAAAGCAGAGTCTGGCACAGAATATAAGCACCATGTATGGAAAAAATTAATAAAATAAAGGAAGGATTACAGAATCATTTCCCAAGTTCTGTTCACATCTTGGATGTGCTGAATGTACGAGTTCATGTTTTCACAAGTCATTCCATTAAAAATGATTTTATTTTTAAGTGTCTTTAATCTCAGTTATGTGGGGGAAGCAGCTTATAAAGTAGCAAAGCTAGAGAAGCAGGAATGTCAGTTATTTAAATCCAGTGGACATTCTAGCACACTTTCTTACAGTAGATATTCCTTTACAGAAATTTTGAAATGCCCACATTCTACATAAGAGCAGGATTGATGAAAAATTTAAAAGGGTTATACAGTTTGAGTTACATACAACCTGGACATAACCATAAATTTCATCAAGAGTTCTGTCGTATTTGCTACATGGAAATTAGAATGAAACTAAGCATGAAATAGTTATCTGATTGCTAGTTTTATTTTTAGAAAATCCAATGGATGATCTTGATAAAATTTTCTTCTAATGATAAGATGTTAACCATAGCTTCATGCTAGTTTTCATTTTCATAACAAACCCCACTTAAATGTATTGTATCCCATTTAAAAATAAAATGTCTCAAGTGCTATACCATATCCTCAGATTTAGTATAAAATTGTTACTGTAAAGAAGAATAAGCAAGTATGGGTGTGATAAGCATTTAATTTATCTAGGAATAGTGTTTCACTTTACGCTGTTTCTACTGTCTTAGATTACTATGTAAATTTCTTCAAAAATTCATCATTTTTAACAATACATAAAACATTAAAACTCTATGTAATAAGATATTATGTAATGGTTTATTTTTATGTAATGTCTTATACATACATTCACTGCATAATCTTTAAGCAAATTTATCTTTTATTTCACTTATTTATTCTTTTCCGCAGCAAAATCTTTCAAAATCTTTCCTTGTAACTTTTTGAAATGTGCAATAGATTATAGCCATAAGTGAACAGTTCCTGCGTAATGGCATAACAGGCAGTTTTCTCCAAAATAAATTAAATTTGTTATCTATGCATCATCTTTTCCTAGCTGTTTGATTATTTCCATGTATGTTTTGAAAACAAGTATAGAAATGCCTTGTGGTTTATTCTTTTTGCTTAAGATGTCTTTGGGTATTATGGGGTTTTGCCATCACATACAAATTTTATATTTTTTCTAGTTCTGTGAGGAGTGACTTTTCTCAGAAAAGAATAAGGCATTTGTCGTCCACTGTTTAATGTGGTATAGGATATTATGTTTATTGCATACTGAGTAATCCACATATCCTGCAAAGAATTCCCCTTGATCCAGGTGAATAATCTCAATATACAGTGGAATCCAATGTGCTAGTATTTTATTGAGGATTTTTGCTTCTATGTTTTAAGGGGTAGTAGTCTGTAGTTTTATTTTTGTGTCTCTTCCTGGTTTTGGCATCAGAATAGTGCTAGATTTGTGGTGTGGAGGACCACCTGGGCAACTCTCCTTAAAAGAGGAGCACTTGCCTCCCTTTTGGCTGAGCCTGACCCTATTTCCATATAGAGCTGGCTGGGACCCTTTCCTTATCCCTTCAGTTGGCTTTAAGAAGTGCATGTTGGTCTAGCTGAGGTGTTGATGGCAATCTATGGAGATGGCTGGCATGTTTCCCCATTCCCTGTTCTTATGAGTGAGCGGGGATGAGGTGGGATGTGTGAGCCATGGAATAAAGGCTATGATTTCCTGGGGCTTGAAAGATTACACATCAAATCTAAAACACTGTTATAGTTGATACATTGTGTCAACTTGGGGAATCTAGAGGTTTAGCTGAGTGACTCAGGAGGAAGCTAGGATACTTACTTTGTAAACATCTTGAGCCTATAAAAGAGGAGAACATGGAGATTGTATGAGAGGTTCACGACCCCTGGGTGGGGGTAGGCTGTTTACAATGTAGGGGAAAAAAGGAGGCTGCTTGCAGCCATTCCTCCCTTTTGCTCTGGTTGTCTTTGCTGTGCTCTGCTGCCATGAAGTTTGCCCTCTGCCATATGTCATTCTGCCTCTAAAGCAGCCAAATATGGACTAAAACCTCCACAAACTGTAAGATAAATAAACCTTTCCTTCCTTCATTTTGGGCGTTGGGTATTTTGCCTCAGCAACCAGATAAAAATAACAAAGACAAACACCAACCCAAAAACTTAGATATGATCTGCATTGTGTCATGCAGATTACTATTTCTGCATATCCTTCTCTCTGCATTTACAGAGGTGATTTCAGGCCTCCTACCTATCATGGCACTCACATATTTCCAATGGTTCTCACAGTCAGTCATCCTCAAGCCACTCTTCTTCATGAATGAATAAAACCTGGGTTTGGCCTTGGTTTGAGGTCTTTGTTCTGGATGGTCATCATTGGCTCTGAATAATTACAAATTTTCCTTAGTGTCATTATTCTCGCCATGGGTTGCACTGGAAGTGGTAGATTGGAATTAACCCTCTAAAATTCCAATAACTTTTCATGAGATTACAAATACAAATCTCTTGGCCACAAGAAGTACTGAAAAGTGGTCTCTCTATATTGTAGAATGTATTTTGAAATATACAGCTCTACAGTTTCTGGAACAACACAGAGGATCAGTATTACTTTGTTTAATGTTTGGTAAAAATTTAGAAAAAAAGCCTTCTTTTCTGGATTTTCCTTTTATGAGAAACTTTATTTTTTATTATTGATTCAATGTCATAACTTTGCTATGTATAGACTCATTATTTACTTCCTGGTTCGGTATTGGTCCTGTGTATTTCAGGAATTTATCCAATTCTGCCAGATTGTTAAATTGGATGAAAAATATTTGTTTGCAATATTCTCAATGCTCTTTGATAGTTTGTCAGTAGTCTTTTATTCTAGCTCAGATTTTATGTATTTGACTCATCTTTTTAGTTAGCTTGCTAAAATATTGTCATTTTTGTTTGGTTAATATTTGTATTTTTATATTCTAATGCATTTATCACTGATCTGATATTGCTTATTTCTTGTCTTCTTCTAATTTTGTATTTGTTCTTATTTTCTAGTTCCTTGTGATCCAGCAATACCTTGTTTGAGATTTTCTTCCTGTATCACTCAGGGGCTACTAGAGAAACAGATAGAAAGCAAGATATACAAATGTATAAGAAATGACAAGATTGGCTTATGCTCGTCAGCCACGGAGTTAGATGAGGAAGCGGGCAGAAGGTGTCTTCACACTGGAGACCAAAGGATTCAGTCCAGGGTCTGGAGTTCACTGCAGTGTCCAGGCGAGTCTGTATCAAGAGGCTGATGGGTCTATGCCAGAAGGCTGAACGACCCAAAGTGGAAGCTGAAGAGTCTGTCCTGGAAGCCAGAAGATCACATCAGAACTGAGGTCAAAGACCGAAGCTCCTCTGGAGGACAGAAGCAGATCAGCCCTTCTTTCTCTCCCCTTTATACTGTCCAGGTGACACACCAGCCTAGGGTGGGGCTTTTCCACTTCAGGGTGTAGAATTGTTGAGCTAATATAGTTAAGCTTGTAAACTTCTCAAATGGGTACAATAAAGCAACTGTTACACTTAACTTTTTGAATTTGGGCATAGATTTTCATGAACTTCCTTTTGGTACTGCTTTTGCTCTATCCCACAGGTTTTCCTATGTAGTTTCTCCATTGTTATTTGTTTGAAAAGATTTTAAACTTCCTTCATGATCTTCTTCTTGATCTGTTGATTTACTAAAAGTGAGTTTTTAAACATAATTGCTATGTTAAAATCAGTCTTTTAATTCATGGAAAATTTCTTTTAGAGTATATATTCTCAATTTCTTGCTTCATATTTCTTAATCATTTATTATTTCTCTAATTTTATTATGTATTTAATTTTTTTGTCTTTTTTAGATAAAGTTGCACTATGCAGTTGAACTCACTTTCTAGCTCAGGCTGGACTCGAAACTCATAGCAATCCTCTTGCCTGGGCCTCCCAAGTGCTGAGATTACAGGTGTGCACCACCATGTCCGGCTATGTATTTAAATTAATATTTATATAGATGATGTATCTACTTCATCTAAGCATTCTTTTAAAATACTAAAATCTCACAAATTATAGTTAATTTATCAAATTATGCTTGAAGTTGTAGGAAATCTAATTGAGGGTATAAATATCAAAAATTCCACCTAAATTAGATGAATTTTAGTGTTTATTATTATCTAGTACTTTTGATTTTATCAGTAATTTTGTCTTAAATTCTATTTCTGGTGAGGTCAATAAAACTCCAGTATATTTGAATGCATTTATTTTTTATTTGAAAGAGAATTTTAAAAACAATCACAAAAAGACAACATAGACACAAAACAGTCAAAGCAAAAACAATAAAAAATGATACAGGGTTTTATAATAGAATGGTAGGAGTTAACAGTGTTTGTTACATTGCATATTGTAATCTTCAATGAAGTTGCTCAGATTATATACCTGATATGCAATCATTTATTCTTTTATATTCACCAGCTCTACTGGAGTAATGTTTATTTTGACATATATGAATCATACAACTTCATTTTAAATATATCCCAAATTGTAGTCAAGTAATTATAGGAAAAATTTATTTCTCTTATTTTTATTACTTTTGACTTATTTCAGTTTTCTTCTATTGAAATTTTCACTTCTTATCATTTTCCTAAATTCATACCTTTATATTGCCATTCAATGTACATCTAGAAGTCAACATAATCGGAAAATATTTTTCAATAGATAAATTCATTCTCAGCAAGGAAAAGGAGCATTTCTATCAAATTGGAAGAAGCTTTTAAGGCTATGCTATATGATACTGTACGGTTTCTTAGTGGTGAGAACTTTCATCTATTTTTTTAACCCAATTAAATATACCTTTCTCTAATACCCAACCTTCTCGCCACACACAATCATACATAAATGAATTGAACATAATTTTATTTGAAATACATCATCAACCTAAATTAAAAATCTGGCATACTTATATTTAGTCATGCATATGATAAATTGCCTAACTTAAATCTTAGGCAGTTTTAAAAAATATTTTATAGGTTTAAGTCCAGTCAGCCTACTTGTCATTCATTAGGCTGTAATATGATCTTTGACACGCTACTGTCCTAATGGTATCACTCACAGGTTTCCTTTTGCATTTTTATACTGAATCATATACATTGAGTTTATATTCACTGTATTTCTCAATTCACATTTCAGTTTGAGGAGCATGGCTGCATATGGCTTTGAGTTTTGAGGTATGAAGTATTTTATTCATGAATAATGATGTTTGCTATTCTTATAAAATGTGCACATATGAAAGAATATACTTAATTTCTGCTCTTGCCTTATTTGATTGACTAACATTATTTTAAGAGAAATCAGAGTATGCATCATCAGTTTGTTTTCAGCCTTAGAATGGTTTTCCCATTCACTTAGGCTTACTGTAGATTACATTTATAGACATTTTAAATACTTTTAAAGAAGAACATTTTAATTTCTATGTTGCTGTTCAGCTTGGGAGATTTTTCCTTTTGTTTTTGTTCATTTGTATTTTGTTTTTCTTTTACAAATTTGCATGCTTGATTTGGTCAACAGTCTTTCATCTACTCACATTGTCATGTGAATTGTATCTTTGCTAATTTGCTGAAGTAGGATCTTTCCAAACAATAGATGGACACATTTCAATGTTAAGAATAGACCCTGCTTTCATTATTGAACATCATTTTATATATCAATAGATAAAATATCCCAATGTTTGAAAAGGCCTTAGACATACACAATTAAGAAGGAGATCAGATATAATTACTCCATGTTCTATTTTTCTCTATGTGTTTTGGAATCAGTGATACAAAACTTCATTTTTCTACTTTATAAATATTTATATAGCATGTATTAGCCTTTGTCAAAAGCAGAACTTTTCACTAAATCCATACCTGTCTGCAGTTGTCTGGGGTGGAAGATTTTTCAAAATGTAATTTTTAAAAAAGTACCAGCTTCTAGAGAAAGCCTATTTGTTTTTCTGACTGTTGTTATTTAATAAATATTATTTAAAACTCATATTTCCATTTCATTCAGACCATCAATACTTGACAGCATAAAGTGCATTCATAGTGTCACTTTATTTTGCTGATTATAGGATCAGTATTTTAAAAGACTCTTTTTATGTTTATGTTAATTGTTTCTCTTACTCAGTAAAACTTTTTTGGGTTAAACTTGCCAACAGTCAAAGTTTAGCTCATTTACTACCTTTTAAAATTGTATTTCCCTTTCTTTATTTTGATTTCACATATAACTATTCTTATATTTTCATTTCCACTGTATATTTAGTTATATGAATTCTGATTTTTCTTATTTTCTGAAAACTAAGAAGAAGTGATTTGTATCATTTTTAGTTAAAAAATGCACAATTGAACCAATATACATCTTTTTACATATTACATTCACAATAATTACTAAATTAATACATGACAAAAATTTATTATTATTCAGTTTAAAATATTTTTATATTATTTGGAATGGTTTACATGGTTATTTTTGAGAAGTTTGAAGGTTTTATTTATATTTTTATTGTTAATTTCCAGACTGAGTACATCACAGCCATAAAATATATGTTGAAGTGTTCCTTTCATTTTACATCTAGAGGGGCATTCTTCATAGCCTATGGCAATTGATTTCATGTTCACATGTAAAAAAATTCTGCTGTGAAGACTATTTTCTTTTTCTTAACTACACATTAATGAAAAATAACTTTAAACCTCCATTTAAGATGCTTACTTTCCTGCTTTCATTATTTTTAAGTAGAATTAAATTATATAATCACACTAAGTTTTATTTGGCATCCATAAAAATTATGTAGAGAAACACAATTTCTCTATTTAGTGTAATGTCTGAAAAATCAGTTCAATGTGAGGACTTTCGTCCAAGTTGCTATTCATGCTCACATCTCATTGTTCTTACAAGTATGTATAACTTAATACTTCTACCTAGTTACAGTATGACACAGAATTGGGATTTTGCTTTTCTTTCCTTAGAAACTGAATACTTGTAGAATCCCACATGTACATAGTGGGTAGAAATGTAGTACTGGAGACATAGAGAAATAGGTGAGTTAAATGAACATGCACATTTACCTTTTGCTTTTAGGAACTGTTTACTATGACTGTGTGTGTGTTTCCAATGAAGATAGAGTGCCACTGCACCTCAACTTTCTGATTTGTTAGATCAGGTACTATATCATTAGGAGCAAGTGTTTTTTCAAAAATTTGCTGTTCTATAGCTTAGGATTTTTATCTCAGTACAATATAAGAGCTCATTCTCAACATGAGAACGTCATTTCCAAATAGGTAATAATTTTTGTTGTAAGGCTCTCTAGAAGCACATTACATAGTCCTTCTGAGTATATTCCTTAGTCTCCCCTGGGCACTTTTTCCTGACACATATTCTTCGAGCAGTTGGATTCTTCTGAAAGGCAGAACTGTTTCAATCACTGAGACGATTGGAGAAACTAGTTTTCCTCTAGGAAGTTGTTCTCCAAAACAGAAATTTTTTAGAATAATATGCACAAAGTGATAAGTTTAGCCTCTGGCATTCAGTGGGAGATAACAAGTATTTTGCTTGTGTAGACAAAAAAGTCACACATTAACACATTTTTCAAATGTAGGGGATTATCTTAGCATGCACAAAACTTCTAGTTCTCTACAAATTCTCAAGACCTACAATGTAGGGCTTCATATTTTTTGTGGTGCTTTACTTGCACCTGCTGAGATGAACAGGGGCTGACAAAGAATTCTTTTATTCTATCTCCTAAGTTCACTTTGTTTTGATTATATCAACACTAAGCATGGATGAGAAAGTACGGAGATGAAATATAACAGAGGACTATATAGTTATTATATACTTGAAAATGTAGTTCTCCTGTCTCTTTGTAGTATGAAGCAGGTAGTTTTCTACACTCTTTGTTGGAGGATCTGTGATTGGGAACCATGGAAAGGATGCATGTTAATTTGTCTCACTGAAAATGTCTGAATGCTGCTTCAATTTATCACTTATTTGTCTGTATAATAGCATATTATCATTATTTTCTAGATCTATGGGCCTTCTTTCCATACAGTATAGAAAGATTAAGTATTTTTCAATGTCATAAACATTCTCTTGGCACACACATTCCAGAAATGTGTATCAGAGAGAGTGAGTTTCCGTAACACCAGCCCCAGAATATATTGCAAGATGAATTTTCTGCCCATATTCTTTTCCTTTCTTGTCTTACATGGCACTGATTTTAAATGGAGAAACATGGATTTTCCTTTACCATAAATGGTTAGCAATAACAAAGAACCAGAATTCAGCTTTTTGCAAATTTTCTTTTTCATTGAAAGACAGTGAGTCCTGTACCTGACCATCAGTATCTCTGTAGAAGGTAACTAGGAGTAATTGTGAGGAAAATGAAGTTATATCACTCAAAGTATTATAAGAAAAAGATAGAGAATATGATCCTAGTCATGATTAAAATTTCTCTTTATTACATCTATTTTTAGTTATACTTATTATTTTTGCACATAACATAAAGATTTTCAAAATTAGCACTCAATGTTTTTTATAAATGTGTGCAAATTGATTTAACATCATCAAAGTAACCTTGAGGTTACCATTCTTTCATTACATCCCCAGTCACACTACGGAAACCATTCTTACTCTACTTAGTATCCCCACTTGATTTTACAGCAACGGCATATTCTCCCTTCGCTGAACACTCATTTCCATGGCTTCTCCTATCCTCGTCACTTGCCTACAATGTTTTGTTACTGTAGAGATTTGGGAGATTTCTGGCTCTCCATTAATTTTAGCCCTTTAGAATTATAACTGCAATATTTTCACTGATGAAAAAGAATGTATGAACTCATGTCATACAAGTTTTCTATATGTTTAACTTTTTCAGCTCCTCAATTAACAGTGAGCCAAGGCATCTTTGACATTTAAATCTCTTTTAGGATACTTCATTGTTAAACTAAGGTTAATTTCGCTGAGCAGTAAGTTAGAACTACTCTGAGTGATTTGCGCTATTATACTGAACTCAGGATCTATTCTGAGTACCCTTACAGTTATACCTCCAGCCACCCTAAATTTAGGGTTGGTGCTGCCTGTTGCAACTTAGTAGCCATACTGAAACACATTACCAATGTGTATATTGAGATCCAGTCTGAAATATGCAAATTGACATTTGGTAGCAAAAACCTAAATAATTTAATTTAATATGGCTCAACTTAGAAAAAATCACAGTGTTATTTATTTGAGACAATTGGAGCTTTTGGTATTCTCTTCAGCTGATACCTATTGATACTTAGAGATTAAAAAACAGTTAGAACAGCACAGGGGAATCTCTTTTGCAAGTAAATACCATAATTAGGTAATCATAGGCTTTCCACACAGATGAAAAAAAGTGGGTGAAACCATAACTGAAAGGTAATTTATGCTCCCAGTGGTACTGGTTATTGAGCCTCAGCTGAATGCACCCAAATAATGACGTTCCGTGACTGGAGTTCTGTTTTTCAAATTTGCATAACAAATGCTGGAAGGACTGGGGGGAAAGCACTTCTCCACTGTTGGTGGAGTGTAGATTGGTACAATCACTGTGAAAATCAGTGTGGTGATTCCTCAAAAAATTAAGATTAGAGGTCCTGTTCCACTCAGCTATTCCCTTCTGGGTATCTTCCCAGAAGAATTTAAATCATGAGACCACAGCAATATATGGTCACCACTGTTTATAGCAGCAGAATTAGTAGTAGCTAAATCTTGGAAACAACCTAAATGCCCATCAACTGAGGAATGGGTACAAAAGATGTGAAGATAGCGCACCAAGATGGCAGAGTCGTATGCAACCAAGAAAGAGACTTGTGCAAACACTGGAATAGAGCAAAGTGAGGAAGGCAAGGAGGAAAGTTGGGCCCCTGATCCCAGGAAAGATCTGAAGCATGGATTGAAGCCCATGGAGAAAGTGGAGAGAAACTTCACTGAAGGAAGGAAGGTGACTGGCAGCGCCTTATGCCTGAGACGGGACTCACTGAATCAATGGGCAGTTCAAACACAGTGACTACTGGTGACCACAGAGGCCTCCGCAGAGATATGTAGCAGTGTGAGGGGCAGATAAGGACTCACTAGGTGCAAGTGAGTGCTGCAGGCTCAGTAGTCCTGTGTAAGAAAGTGATTGGCTGGGATCCATGTTGGAGAGAGGCTGGCAGATCTCAGAACTCAGAGCAGCTTCTGTCTCCATCTAGTAGCTCCCAGGTAGGCTCAAGCCCATAGAAGGTGCACTGACACCTGCAAGCTAAATGAGTCTGGTCTCATCTGGAATATGCAGACTTGCTGAGAGTCCACGACCCCAACACAAAGCCACTGCTGGCTTGCTGGGCTAGATCAGCATGGATTGGGACTCCGTCTCCACATGTAGCCTACAGTGACAGAGGACATACTTGGAAGTAGACATTTTCTCTGTCTCTTGATTGTTCTTTTGTTGTTGTGGTTTTGTTTTTGATTTTCACTTTTGTTTTTTTCTTTTTCATTGCTTTTATGTACGTGTGAATGTGATTTGTAGCCTCTTTGGGGTTGTTGTTCTGTTCTATTCTGTTCTTTTTATCTCTTCCTTCTCTGTTTCCCGCCTTCTGCACCAGTTTTCCGAAGTTATCATGATCCCCTTTTGTCCTCCGGTCTTACTTCTATTTTTTTGAACTCGGAATTGAACTCAGGACGTCATACTTGTCAGGCAGGCATTGTGCTGCTGAGCTTCACACCCAGCCCTCGAGTCGTGGTTCTAATCTCTCACACTTCTTTCATTTCTCCCCTTCATGCTTAACCCATTCTTAATTTTAACTCCTGCAGGCAAAATTGACATATTAAGGATTTGTATACTCTATATAATTTTCTGGTTTACTTTAGCTTTTGTTGTATTTATAGGGCAAGGGAGACTCCATTTTCTTTTTTAACTCCTTATTAAGAGAAGTTACTTAAATTCACTTAAGCTCTAGCTAACCTCCTCTTGGTTAGTCATGAACTCACTGCAAGGACAGCAGAGTCATAAAATGGGAACAGAACAAATAGGACAAATTTGGAAGTAAGCTAAAAGCTAAACTCCAATGGTTATCTGGAATCTGGCTGTCTGATAGCTTCTGGGAGAAGGAAACTTTGGGGTAATTGTGTGACATTCTTGTAAGATTCCTAAAAATGAGGTAATGGTTGCTATGGAAACCTGAAATGTACTTAAACTGAAGATGAGACCCAGGTTGAACAGACATCTTCTCTGCTCCTGGTTAGAGACTGTCCATTAGCCAGATCAATAAAGCTTTGTCTATTCCTGCTGTTTTTCTCTTGTAAATATCATTCTTGATGAACTCACTTGCCATATCAATATAACCACAAATCTAGTTCATATGGTTAAAGGTTGCACATTAATTGTTAGTTCAGCTTGTCATTTTCTAGGCTGTATTTGACTCTATTGTTAATGTTGATGGTACCGCTATAGATGAAAGCAACATCATTGTTCTAAATGCCTATTCTTCCTCGTATTCCAAGACTGAGATTAAGGTTCACAGAATATACTGTGGCAAAGTGCTAAAGAACCGGAGGCTGGGTCAAACAGGTAGCAACTTCTCATTCCCCTCCAAGACTGAAGAAACAGGATTTTGCAACAGACTGAAAACCCCAAATCCAGCTACACCTAGAAGACATCTTAGAGAAATAGTCAATTCCTGAGGATTCTAGATACTACCAATAAAGCAACATATGATAGACAATTTATAAGCATCACCCCAAGAGTTAAACTAAAACAGGAAAGAAAATGAGAAAAAGCTTAAACTAGATGCAGCTTCAGTTATCCAGTTCATCAAAGATAAACCCAAGGGACAACGAGGCGGAACGATCTGACAGTCACACACCTGGCCTCTCAGAAGTGGAAGTTACAAAGCAGTTGAATTAGACTCTAGAAAAAAATTCAATTGAGAAATAACTTTTCAGATAACTTCACAATTACAACCATACTTAATTACTCTAGAATAGATACAGACGAAAGTAGAGAAGTGTAAGATAAAGTTACCATGGCCCTGCATCAAGGCCAGCAGTTCTCTGAAGCTGTTGGTTTCCAGCAGGAGCCTAAAGTGGTATCTTTCTATGGGCTGTTGGCCATTTCAGAACTTTCGAAATGTAACGGTCAATTCATTAGAAAGAAACAAATAACTAAACAAATTTTACGAGAGGACTTCAAGATGGCGACCGGGTAGGCAGCAGAGAGAGAACCTCCCGGAGGAATACCACTCAGACAAAGGAATATAGGAATATAGCAACATGTGAAGGACAGAAAGGAAAGAGCTTCAGCTTCGGAGACCCACACTCACGGAAGCCTCCCGACTCGGCGGGGGAGAGCGGAGTTCTGAGAGCTGGTCCAGGGCTGGAGAGGGGAGGGTGCAGCCAGGAAAAGAGGCGGTAGCGGTCGGAAGCAGCTGTTGAGCCCAGTGTGAGGATGAGAAGTTATGACAGCCACTGGGGCAGAGTCCTCACCCTGCGGCAACCTTCCTAATCAGCGCCTGGAGAGAATCAATGCAACTAGTACACAGCCCACCACGCCGGGCTCTGCGCCTGCCTCGAGGTGGTGGCCCCTGCCTCTCTGCTGAGTGAGAGGCTACCAGTGGAGAACAGCAGGGAACCTCGGCAGTGAGCCCCGGCAGCTCCCAGGGATCCAGCCGAGGAGCGGACGGGAGCTTCAGCACCGCAACGGGAGGGAGATGCATATGGAGGTGGGTTGTGTGGGTCCGTGCCCTTCTCACTCCAACATCAGGCAGGAAGCATGAGCTGCATTGCTGGGACTCAGCTCCCACCCTGAACTCTCTCTGGGACCACCTTGAGTCTCGGCGGCTTGGGCAAGCGCCTCCTGTTTCTGGCAACAGTGGGACGAATCCACAGTCTTCAGGACTCACTCCAAACTATTAATGTGAGCACCAAGAGGGTCTCCTTACAGCTTGCACATATGAATCCTGCGTGAACCCATAGCAACAAATTAGATGAAAAGCAGCAGACTGGGAGTCTGAAAAACAACAACATGCTCTATACAGCAGACCTGAGAAAATCCTCCAACTCTATTCTAGAACTAATCTTTAAACTCGGTTCATACCCTGAAATAACACAGTGAGAATGGGCCAGGGAGATTTCAAGCCTTTATACCAAGCATCATAAGTTCATCCAATGCCCAGCTGCAAGGGGTGGGGAACGGTAATACAGGACATCAGGAGGAGGGAGGAGGAGAAGAAAGGACCTCCAGCATCGAGGCAATGAGACGGAGCTGAACGGGTCACCAAGGGTGCCCCAATGGGGACGCATGCCTTGCGGCTGCTCTGCTGTAGGCCCCGTTGAGGGTGCCCCATGGACTGGACGTGCTCCCACACATAGCATGGCAACAGGGAGGAGCTGGGCAGTCCACTGTCAGCCTAGGTGATTTTCCTTTTCCAACCATGGCAGTTTGTATACACCCATGTATGTTATAGTATAGTCTGAGGCAGCTATATCTCTTCCCAAGGCAGAGTTCAGGGGTATAGATAAACCCAGGAATACAGTTATTATCACAAGGAAGAGGACTGATTGAGAGGTAGGGCAATGGAGATGAGGGAGGAGAAAATTGAATGATCAAATGGGCCATCATCTGTGTAACTGAGTAACAAATGTGAAGGTAACACTATGTAGAACAGTATCCAGAGTTAATTCCGTTCTATGTTCTCTATAATTTTGTATCTCCTCAACCGTTTTTGTAGTAACAGAAGTGAAGATAACTATATTATACAGCATCCAGTGCTAACTCCCTACTATCTTCTCTATAATTTGGTATTTCCTTTAATGTTTATGTGATAACTAATGTGAAGATAACATTATGTAATACAACATCCAGTGCTAATTCCCTACTATATTCTGTATAATTTTGTATTTTCTGTATTGTTTATGGCTTATTCTGATTCATATGTCTCCATTCTTTTGTCTTTCAAATAAAAAAAAAAGATAAAGTTACAGAGGCCATAAATGCTCAGCATAGGAAAGGAATGGAATCCATAAGGCAGATTCAAGCAGATATCCAGGAGAATAAATATTACATTGAAAGTATCTGAAGCAGAATAAACCAATGTGAGGACAGGATCTCAGATATAGAAGACAGATTTGCAGTTGGCAATCTTGAAACATTTCTTAAAAATTGCAAGGGACCATGAGTAATCCATACAGCAGCTGCTAAATGAGGCAAACAAGAATATTATTTATTCCGGTCAATGAAAAAGTGGGAAATATCACAAATGTTACAAAGGAAAACTTCACAGACATCATAGCAGAGAGCTTCTCTGGTAGAGAAAGAGAATTTGATATATAGTAAATGAGGCATATAAAACTTCAATTAGTCAAAATAAAAAAATAATCTCCAATCAGGCATATCATATTTATGATTCCAGAAATTCAACCCAAGTAAATAATCTTGTAAGCTGTTAGAGAAAAGAAAGACCATAAGAATCACAACTGATTTCTTGGCACAATCCCTCAAGTCAAGGAGAGTTTGAAGTGAAGTATTTCAAGATCTAAAGTAAAGTAGCCTTCAACCCAGGTTGATGTGCCCTGCAAAATTGTTTAAAACCTGTTGGAGATATAAGATACTTCCATAAAATAACATCTGAGGAAATTTATGATCAATAAAACAGCACTCCAAAATATTTTTGAAGGACAGTCTAGAAAGGGATAACAAGGACTATAATTTCTTTTTTTTTTTTTATTTTAGAAACATAAAAGTACAAAAACATATTGACAAACAGACACCCATTATCATAGAAAATAGTACAATCACAACTAATCTATAGACAAGGTGATATGGTCTCAACAGTAGTTGTTGTTTTATCCATTGATATCTTCGAATTGTAGATGTATGGACCCATATACAGACATGCAAATTTAGT